>AWOL01S0042928.1:21661-147901 GCA_000715115.1 Nicotiana otophora
ATTTTCCAAGCCCGATAACCACAAAGTCAACTCTCGGTCAAACTTCTAAACTTTCAAAGTTGCTAATTTTCCAAGTTTCGCCATTTCAAGCATAATTCAACTACAGACGCCCAAATCACTATCCTTACATACTCCTAAGTCCAAAACCACCCAACGAAGCTGTCGGAACCATCAAAACTCCATTCCGGAGTCGTTCACACATAAATCAATATTCGGTCAACCTTTTCAACTACAGCTCCCAACCTTCAGACTAAGTGTCTCAACTCATTCTGAAACATCCCCGGAACCAAACCAAATACCCCGGAAAGTCACATAGAAAAAATTAAGAATATAATGAGCAGTAAATGGGGGAATGGGTCTACAACTCTCAAAACGATCGGCCGGGTCGTTACACCAAAGCAGGTGCATGTGGGGAAAACCCACTAAATCTGATGGCATACTCTGACACTGTCATAGTCCCATGACGTTGCTGCTCAAACTCTGTGCGCCATGTATCCCGGAGGGTGTAGGGAATAAATTCTCTCAAAAACATATATGAAAACTGAACGCAAATGAGTGGGGCTGCATCAGCTGGCCACCCTCCTCGTATGCCTACCACCACCTATATGCTGCTTATGACAACTAAAATATAGTAAAGGCAACTCTGCTCACTTACACAATGCTCATGGTGCGGAGAATACGGTGGCACATGGTGTGTAGGCATGTGCAAAGTGTGCTATCGTAGTCCAAACCGGCAATTTCATTAATGAAAGCATTCATCAAGTTGTTCAGGGATTAAACCTCTAAGTAGTCTCATCATGGCTCAACTAGATCACATAAACTGATACAACATGTTAGATTCCAAAGCTTGAAGCTCAACAGTCATTTCTGGGCATATAAGAGCTCGAGCACAACCCAAACATGAATATACAATCCCGGTGCCCGTACATAGGATCATCCCCATGCATCTACACACCCAAAAGAACGTGGCTATCATAATAATTCAAATAACTGGTGCCTCAACCGAGTTTAGATACGATACTTACCTCAAGCATATCAAATCACTCCCCTAGCAAGCCCTTGCCTCGCGAATCGGCCTCTGAACACCTCGAATCTAGCAATAAACAATCCGATACAATCAACACGGGTTAAAGGAATCAATTCCATAAGAAACTACTAAATTCTTAATCAAAAGTAAAAAAAGTCGACTCAAAAGACGGTCCCCGGACTCACGTCTCGGAATCCAATAAAAGTCACAAAATCTGGAAGCCCATTCAACCACGAGTCTAACCATACCAAATTTACCAAATTCCGATACCAAACCACCACGCAAATATGCAAATTAAACTCTCAAAATAGCTAGCCTCAAACTCCCAAATTCCACCTCAAAAACACACAAAGTAGATGGGAAATTCAATGTGGAATCAAGATTATTGAATAAAAATGACCACAAGTGATTTACCTCAAGAATCCCTTCGAAAGTCCTTTCAAAAATTGCCTTAGTCCGAGTTTGCAAAGTCCAAAATGAGAAAAAAGCACGAAACCCTTCGAATTTAAACACTGCCCAGAGATCCCGCTTATGCAGTCCAAAAATCCGCTTCTGCCATACCATTTTTCGGTCAATAATCTACATCTACGGAGGTCACTTAATGGCCGACCAACCGTTTATGCGGTCTAAAATCCCGTTCCCGCGGGTGCGCATCTGCGCAAGTCCATCTGTTTCTGCGGACCGGCGACTCCAAGCACTCTCCGCTTCTGCGACCAGCTTCCGCATCTGCTTGATCGCAGGTGCAGAATTTTCCCTCTCACCTGCACAAACCCTCACTTCACCCAGAACCGCATCTGCGACCCTAGGTTCGCTTCTACGACTCCGCACATGCGTCCATTCCCTCGCAAGGGTGGTCACAAAAGACCAGAACATACCAGCCTTCAGAAATTCCAAAACTCCAATCTGATTTCGAGCCGAATCACTCCCGAGACCACCGGGACCTCAATCAAACATACTAACAATTCCTAAAACATGATGTGAACTTATTCTATCCCTCAATTCACATCAAACAATATTAAAAACACGAACCGCACCCAATTCAAGCCTAACAAAAACTAAGGAATTCCAACTTCGTTAATCGATGTCGAAACCTATCAAATCAAGTTTGATTGACCTCAAATTTTGCACAAAGTCATAAATGACACAAAGGACCTACTCCAACTCCCCGAACCACAATCTGATCCCGATAACCACAAAGTCAACTCTTGGTCAAAGTATTAAACTTTCAAAGCCTCTAATTTTCCAACTTTCGCCATTTCAAGCCTAATTCAACAACGGACTTCCCAATCACTGTCCGAACATACTCCTAAGTCCAAAATTACCCAACGAAGCTATCAAAACCATCAAAACTCCATTCCGGCGGCATTCACACATAAGTCAACATCCAGTCAACCTTTTCAACTAAAGCTCCCAACCTTCAGACTAAGTGTCTTATCTCATTCTGAAACATCCCCGGAACCAAAACAACTACCCCGATAAGTCACATAATAACTATTAAGCATAAAATGAACAGTAAATGGGGGAACGTAGCTACAACTCTCAAAACGACCAGCCGGATGGTTACATCCTCCCCCTCTTAAACAAACGTTCGCCCTCGAACGGGTCTAGAAACGTATCTGGAGTCTCAAATAGGCGTGGCTATCTGCTCTGCATCTCCCACTCGGTCTCCCAAGTAGCCTTCTCAACTGGCTGACTTCTCCACTGCACCTTCACAGAATCAATGTCATTTGACCTCAACTTTCAAACCTGCCGATTCAAAATGACCATCGGCTCCACATCATAAATCAAATCACCATCCAACTGAACCGTGCTGAAATTCAAAATATGAGATGGATCACCGACATACTTTCGGAGCATAGAAACATGAAATACTTGATACTCACTCGACACACTAAGCAACAAGGCGAGCTTGTAAGCCACCTCTCCAATCCTGTAAAGCAGCTCAAATGGCCCAATATACCGAGGGCTTAACTTGCCCTTCTTCCCGAACCTCATAACGCCCTTCATAGGTGAAACCTTGACCAGTACTTTTTCCCCAACCATATAAGCAACATCATGAACCTTTCGATCGGCATACTCTTCTGTCTAGACTATGCCGTGCGAAGCTAATCCTGAATCAATTTAACCTTGTCCAAAGCACCCTGAACCAAGTCAGTGCCCAATAGCCTAGACTCACTCGGCTCAAACCAACCCACCGGAGATCGACACCATCTCCCATACAAAGCCTCATATAAAGCCATCTAAATGCTTGATTGGTAGCTGTTCTTGTAGGCAAACTCTGCGAGCGGTAGGAAGTGATCCCATGAATCTCCAAAATCTATGACACAAGCGCATAACATATCCTCCAATATATTAATAGTGCGCTCGGACTGTCCGTCCGTCTGAGGGTGAAATATTATACTCAACTCAACCTGGGTGTCGAACTCTCGCTGCACTGCTCTCCAAAAACTGCGATGTAAATTGCGTGCCCCGATCTGAAATGATGGATACTGACACACCGTGAAGGCGAATAATCTCGCGGGTGTAAATCTTAGCCAACCACTCTGAAGAATAAGTAGTCCCAACTGGAATAAAGTATGGGGACTTGGTCAATCGATCCACAATCATCCATATAGCATCAAACTTCATCGAAGTCCATGGGAGTCCAACTACAAAATCCATGGTGATACGCTCCCATTTCCACTCCAGAATCTCAAGCTTCTGAAGCAATTTGCCCGGTCTCTGATGCTCATACTTCACTTGTTGACAATTTAGGCATCAAGCTACAAACCCCAATATATACTTCTTCATTCTCCTCCACCAATAGTGCTGCCTCAAGTCCTAGTACATCTTCGCGGTACCCGAGTGA
Organism: Nicotiana otophora; assembly: GCA_000715115.1. NCBI lineage: Eukaryota > Viridiplantae > Streptophyta > Magnoliopsida > Solanales > Solanaceae > Nicotiana > Nicotiana otophora. The sequence continues at coordinate 25,537 of AWOL01S0042928.1, forward strand.
ATGGAATACCGCGAACTGTTGGCCTCTTCGAGAATCAAGTCACGTAGCCCATCTATATTAGGCACACAGATCTCACCCTCCATCCTCAACACCCCATCATCCCAATTGTCACATCCTTGGCATCACCGTGTTGAACCGTGCCCTTAAGGACAAGAAAATTGGGATCATCATATTGGCGCTCTCTGATGCGATCAAATAAGGAAGACAGAGAAACCACACAAGCTAGAACTCGACTGGGCTCTGAAAAATCTAATCTCACTGACTGGTTGGCCATGGACTGGACATCAATTGAAAGAGGTCTCTCACCGACAGAAATGAATGCAAGGCTACCCATATTCACCGTCTTTCCACTCAAGGCATCGACAACTACATTGGCCTTCCCGGGATGATATAGAATGGTGATATCAAAGTCCTTTAGCAGCTCCAACCACCTCTGCTACCTCAAATTTAGATCCTTTTATTTGAACAAGTGCTGGAGACCCCGATGATCTGTAAATACCTTAAAAGACACACCGTATAGATAGTGCCTCCAAATCAACGCATGAACGCTGGGTGCCAACTCCAAATCATTGACAGGGTAGTTCTTCTCATATGGATTCAACTGGCGCGAAGCATAAGCAATCACTCTACCCTCCTGCATCAAAACACACCCAATACCAATCCGAGAAGCATCACAATATACTGTATAAGAGCCGAAAGCTGAAGGAAAAACTAGAACTGGAGTTGTGGTCAAGGCAGTCTTGAGCTTATGAAATATCTCCTCACACTCATCTGACCACCTGAATGGAACACCCTTCAGTGTCAATTTGGTCAAAGGCGCTGCAATATACGAGAAACCTTCCACGAAGCGACGATAATAACCGGCCAAGCCGAGAAAGCTCCGAATCTCAGTAGATTGGGACGGCCTGGGAAAACTCTGAACTGCCTCTATCTTCTTTGGATCTACCTTAATCCCCTCACTAGACACCACGTGCTCTAAAAACGCCACCGAAATAAGTCAAAACCTACACTTGGAGAACTTGGCATAAAGCTCCTCCTCCCTCATCCATTGTAATACAATCCTCAAATGTTGTGAATGTTCCTCCTAGCTACGTGAGTACACCAGGATATCATCAGTAAATACTATGAAAAATGAGTCGAGATATGGATGAAATACACTGTTCATCAGATGCATGAATGTTGTTGGGACGTTTTTCAGCCCAAAAGAAATCACAAGGAACTCATGGTGACCATAACGGGTCCTGAATGTCGTCTTTAGAATATCAGAGTCCTGAATCTTCAACTGGTGATACCCAGACATCAAATCAATCTTAGAGAACTTCCTCGCTCCCTAAAGCTGGTCAAATAGATCATCAATGCACGACAAAGGATACTTATTCTTGATTGTAACTTTGTTCAACTGCCTATAGTCGATGCACATCAGCATAATATCATCCTTTTTCTTCACAAATAGAATCGGTGCACCCCAAGGTGACACACTAGGCCTAATAAACCCCTTATCAAGAAGTTCCTGAAGTTTCTCTTTCATTTTCTTCAACTCCGCTGGTGCCATATGATACGAAAAAATAGAAATGGGCACAGTGCCCTGCACCAAGTTAATACCAAAGTCAATATCCCTTTCGAGTGGCATGCCCGACAGTTCTGTAGGAAAACACATTCGGAAAATCTCGCACCATCGGAACAGAATCAATAGTTTGAGTATCAACACCAACATCCCTTACAAAGGCCAAATAACACAAACACCCATTCCCAACAATCCGTTGGGCCTTCAAATAAGAAATCACCCTGCTGGGAACATAATCTAGTGAACTTCTCCACTCGATCCTTTGCAACCCCGGCATTGCCAACGTCAGGATCTTAGCGTGACAATCTAGAATAGCATGACATGGAGACAACCAATCCATACCCAAGATTACGTCGAAATCAACAATACTAAGCAATAAGATATCAACTCTAGTCTCCAATCCCCCAATAGTCACTACACACGATCGATATATATGATCCACAACAATAGTATCACCCACCGGCGTAGAGACATAAACAGGTGAAACTAATAGTTAACGGGGTAGATCCAAATAACGAGTAAAATAGGAGGATACGTAGGAATAAGTGGAACCTAGGTTAAATAATGTGGAAGTATCTCTGTGGCATATTGAAACAATACCTGTGATCACTGCTTCTGAAGCAACGGCCTCTGACCTGGCAGGAATAGCATATAATCGAGCCGGACCACCACTTGATTGGCCTCCCCTTCTAGGGCAACCTCTAGCTGCATGGGCCCCACCCCGAGCTGGCTCAGCGGGTGGTATAACTGTTGATGCTGGTATCATCGACCGAGAACTCTGCTGCGGAACCCAACTCAACAATCTAGGGAAATCCCTCTTGAAATGACTCAAGTCTCTACGCTCGAAACAAGCCCTCTTCTGACGGAGCTGCTGCTCTTGATAACTCGAGGAACTATCTGTAGAAACCTAAGCAGACGAGACATGGTGAGAACTCTGCGTTGGTAGTGCACTGAATGAAGACTAACCCGAGCGAGCACTCTAAGAACCGTGGCTAACTGATGCACCATGATGAGCTGGACGAGCCGTCTGAGCTAGCCTATAAGGACAACCCCTGCTGTGGTGGGACTGACCCCTAGACGAAACACCGCTGAAACCACCCCAACTATGAGACCTCTTGGCCTCCTTCCCCTCACGCTCCTGACTATGGACCATCTCTAGCTACCGAGCAATATCAACCACCTCGTTGAACGTAGCACCTGTGACACACTCTCGAGTCATAACAAAACACTCCTGATAGGTGAGGCCATCAACAAACCTCCTAATCCTCTCCCTCTCAGTGGGAACCAACCACACTATGTGACGAGCCAACTCTGAAAATCTCATCTCACACTGGGTCACAAACATACCCTCATGACGCAGCTACTCGAACTCCTGCGTAGTTCCTCACTGTATGTCTGTGGCATAAACATCTCCAAAAAGATAACGGAGAACTCATGCCATGAAAGTGGTGTTGCACCGACTGGCATGCGCCTCTCATAGGCCTCACACCATCTGAAGGCAGCCCGAGTAAACTGAAAAGTAGTAAAGGAGACCCTACTAGTCTCCAAAATACCCGTCGTATGAAGAATCCGCTAGCACCTATCCAAGAAGTTCTGGGCATCAACCCCACTGAATGATGGAGGCTGGTGTCTCCCAATTCTCTCGAGTCTCATTTGCTCATCATCACTCATAATGGGACCCACCTAGGCATGAGCAACTATAACCTGCTGGGCAAGTAGTACCCCCGGTGTTTGAAGTCCCTGCATCACCTGCTCTGGAGTACGTGCAGCGGGAGTCTGAGCACCTCCCTCGGCCTGAGGAGTGGCTGGCATGGTCTGAAAAAAAACCTCTTGAGCAAGGCTAGTGCACACAGTCAAAATCTGAGCCAAAGCCTCCTAAAGGTCTGGAATCATAATGGGCAAACTGGTTCCTGAGCTGGCCCCACTAGCTCAACCATATCTGGTACCTGCTCCTAAGCTGGAGCAATGGGTAGATCTGCAGGTGCTGCTCTAGCTGTTGTACGAGCTGCACCCCTGCCCCTACCGCAACCCCGACCTCTCGTGGCCCTAGCCGGTGGTACTGGTGGTTGTCCATCCTGACTGGTGGCACGTGTCCTCACCGTCTGTGAGAGAATAGAATAACAGAAGTTTAGTTTTGAGAATCAACAAATTCGCACGACAAGAGTACAAGAATGTAAAGTTTTCCTAAGGGTTCGGCAGCCTCTCGAAGATGAGTATAGACATCTCCGTACCGATCCGCAAAACTCTACTAAACCTGCTCATGGCTCGTGAGACCTATGTAACCTAGGCTCTGATACTAACTTGTCACGACCCAAAACATGACACGTCGTGATGGCGCTTATCATTATAATAGGCAAGCCGACAACTCACATATCCCAACATTTTCAAAAGCAAAACATGCTAGAAATATGTTTAAATCAATGGAAAACGCATAAAACCATATGAAACAACGCAACTAAATACAAAAAATCCCCAAAACCTGGGTCTCACCGAGTACATGCGCATCTATATAATGATATAGTCTGATACACTATCTAGAAAGCATAACGGAATAAATAAAATTGAAAGATAGGGGAGGAGAGTCAAGGTCTGCGGGCGCCAAAGCAGCTACCTCGATGATCTCCGAACAGGTAAAAACTCCATGATCAAAAACCACCGTGCCTGGAAATGCCTAGATCTGCACACGAGGTACAGGGTGTAGTGTGAGTACAACCAACTCAATAAGCACCGCAAATAAACAAGGCAAGGTAAGAGAAGCTTAAAGTATTGAGGATACTAGTTAATTCGGTGTGATTATGTCCCTTTAAACCAACACATCATAACATTTAAAGCTAACTCATAAGGCTTCGTGAGAAGAATATCAATGTGTGCATGTGCACTGCTTTCTCAAAATACCCCACTAAACAATATTATGGCATGTAGAGGAAAGAAACAAGTAAATCAGATAAGTGATCAAGGAAATATGAGTTCCAAACACTGCAGGGACAACTCACGTGCTGCACGGACAACTTACGTGCTAACAATAGAACCTGGACGGACAACTCACGTGCCACACAGGCAACTCACGTGTCAATAACATCAATATACGGATGTGCACGGATAACTCACGTGCCAATAATATCAATACAGGGATCCGCACGGATAACTCACATGCCAATAACATAATCCACCCGGCATAGCCACAGGCCCAGTGAAAAATATCATATAGAAGCAATAAAGAAAGTATATAGGCATAAGATGAACGAAATAAGATTCTCATGTCCCTGGACTGGTGTAAATAACATGTAACGTGTAGGCATGTGCAAAGTGTGCTATCGTAGTACAAACCGGCAATTTTATCAATGAAAGTATTTATCAAGTTCGTTCAGGGATTAAACCTCTAAGTAGTCTCATCATGTCTCAACTAGATCACATAAACTGATAAAATATGTTAGATACCAAAGATTGAAGCTCAACAGTCATTTCTGGGCTTATAAGAGCTCGAGCACAACCCAAACATAAATATACAATCCTAGTGCCCGCACATGGGATCATCCGCACGCATCTTCACACCCAAAAGTACGTGGCTACCACAATAATTCAGGCAACCGGTGCCCCAACCGAGTTTAAATATGACACTTACCTCAAGCAAATCAAATCACTCCACTAGCAAGCCTTTGGCTCGTGAATTGGCCTCCGAAAGCCTAGAATCTAGCCATATACAATTTGATACAATCATCACGGGCTAAAGGAATCAATTACATAAGAAACTACTAAATTCTTAATCAAAAGTCAAACAGTCGACTCAAAAGCCGACCCCCGAGCCCACGTCTCAGAATCAAATAAAAGTCACAAAATCTGGAAGCCCATTTAACCACGAGTCTAACCATACCAAATTTATAAAATGTCAATACTAAATCACAACTCAAATCACAAAATTAAACTCTCCGAATCCCTGTCCTCGAACTCCCAAATTCCACCTCAAAAACATACAAACTATGTGGGTAATTCAATGGGGAATTAAGATTATTGAATGTAAATGACCACAATTGACTTACCTCAAAAATCCCTTCGAAAATCCTCTCAACAATTGCCTTAGTCCGAGTTTGCAAAGTCCAAAATGAGAAAAAATCACAAAACCCTTCGGATTTAAACACTGCCGAGAGATCCCACTTCTGCGGTACAGTTTTTTGGTCAATAATCCGCATCTGCGGAGGTCATGCGGGTGCACATCTGCACAAGTCCATCCACTTCTGCGGACCAACGATTCCAAGCCCTCTCCGGTTCTGCGACCAGCCTCTGCATCTGCGAGATCGTAGGTACGAAACTTTCCCTCGCACCTGTGCAAACCCTCACTTTGCCAAAAAATTCATCTGCGACCCTAGGGCTGCTCTGCAGCTCCGTACCTGTAGCCATTCCCTTGCAGGTGTGGTCGCACCAGACCAAAACATACCAGCCTTCAGAAATTCAAAACATCCAATCCAATTTCGAGCCGAATCACTCTCGAGGACCCCGGGACCTCAACCAAACACACCAACAAGTCCTAAAATACGATGTGAACATAGTCGAGCCATCCATTCACATCAAACATTATCAAAAACACGAATCGCATTAAATTCAAGCCTAACGAAAAGTAAGGAATTCCAACTTCGACAATCGATGTCGAAACCTATCAAACCAAGTCCGATTGACCTCAAAATCAACACACAAGTCATAAATGACACAACGGACCTATTCCAACTTTCGGAACCACAATCCAAGCACGATAACCACAAAGTCAACTCTCGGTCAAACTTCTAAACTTTCTAAGCCGTTAATTTTCCAACTTTCGCCATTTCAAGCATAATTCAACTACAAACGTCCAAATCACTATCCGGACATAATCCTAAGTCCAAAATCACCCAACGAAGCTATCAGAACCATCAAAACTCCATTCCAGAGTCGTTCACACATAAGTCAACATTCAGTCAACCTTTTTAACTAAAGCTCCCAACCTTCAGACTAAGTGTCTCAACTCATACTGAAACATCCCCAGAACCGAACCAAATACCCCGACAAGTCACATAGAAACTATTAATAATATAATGAGCAGTAAATGGGGGAATGGGTCTACAACTCTCAAAACGACCGGTCGGGTCGTTACACCAAAGTAGGTGCATGTGGGGACAACTCACTGCATCTGATGGCATACTCTGACACTGTCATAGTCCCATGACGTAGCTGCTCAAACTCTGTGCGCCATGCATCCCGGAGGGTCTAGGGAACAAATTCTCTCAAAAACATATGAAAACTGAGCGCAAGGGAGTGGGGCTGTATCAGCTGGCCACCCTCCTCGTAAGCCTACCACCACCTATATGCTTCTCTTGACAGCTGAAATATAGTAAAGGCAACTCTGCTCACTTACACAATGCCCATGGTGTGGAGAATACAGTGGCACTTGTCTAGAAAACCTTATGCATACTCAGTAAATAACAACAACAACCCAGTATAATCCCACTAGTGGGGTCTGGGGAGGGTAGTGTGTACGCAGACCTTACCCCTACCTTGAGGTAGAGAGGCTGTTTCCAAATGACCCTCGGCATCCTTCCCTCCAAGAACTCCCCACCTTGCTCTTGGGGTGACTCGAACTCACAACCTCTTGGTTGGAAGTGGAGGGTGCTTACCATCAGAGCAACCCACCTTGTCTAGAGGGTGCATACTCAGTAAATAACAACAACAACCCAGTATAATCCCACTAGTGGGGTCTGGGGAGGGTAGTGTGTACGCAGACCTTACCCCTACCTTGAGGTAGAGAGGCTGTTTCCAAATGACCCTCGGCATCCTTCCCTCCAAGAACTCCCCACCTTGCTCTTGGGGTGACTCGAACTCACAACCTCTTGGTTGGAAGTGGAGGGTGCTTACCATCAGAGCAACCCACCTTGTCTAGAGGGTGCATACTCAGTAAATAACAACAACAACCCAGTATAATCCCACTAGTGGGGTCTGGGGAGGGTAGTGTGTACGCAGACCTTACCCCTACCTTGAGGTAGAGAGGCTGTTTCCAAATGACCCTCGGCATCCTTCCCTCCAAGAACTCCCCACCTTGCTCTTGGGGTGACTCGAACTCACAACCTCTTGGTTGGAAGTGGAGGGTGCTTACCATCAGAGCAACCCACCTTGTCTAGAGGGTGCATACTCAGTAAATAACAACAACAACCCAGTATAATCCCACTAGTGGGGTCTGGGGAGGGTAGTGTGTACGCAGACCTTACCCCTACCTTGAGGTAGAGAGGCTGTTTCCAAATGACCCTCGGCATCCTTCCCTCCAAGAACTCCCCACCTTGCTCTTGGGGTGACTCGAACTCACAACCTCTTGGTTGGAAGTGGAGGGTGCTTACCATCAGAGCAACCCACCTTGTCTAGAGGGTGCATACTCAGTAAATAACAACAACAACCCAGTATAATCCCACTAGTGGGGTCTGGGGAGGGTAGTGTGTACGCAGACCTTACCCCTACCTTGAGGTAGAGAGGCTGTTTCCAAATGACCCTCGGCATCCTTCCCTCCAAGAACTCCCCACCTTGCTCTTGGGGTGACTCGAACTCACAACCTCTTGGTTGGAAGTGGAGGGTGCTTACCATCAGAGCAACCCACCTTGTCTAGAGGGTGCATACTCAGTAAATAACAACAACAACCCAGTATAATCCCACTAGTGGGGTCTGGGGAGGGTAGTGTGTACGCAGACCTTACCCCTACCTTGAGGTAGAGAGGCTGTTTCCAAATGACCCTCGGCATCCTTCCCTCCAAGAACTCCCCACCTTGCTCTTGGGGTGACTCGAACTCACAACCTCTTGGTTGGAAGTGGAGGGTGCTTACCATCAGAGCAACCCACCTTGTCTAGAGGGTGCATACTCAGTAAATAACAACAACAACCCAGTATAATCCCACTAGTGGGGTCTGGGGAGGGTAGTGTGTACGCAGACCTTACCCCTACCTTGAGGTAGAGAGGCTGTTTCCAAATGACCCTCGGCATCCTTCCCTCCAAGAACTCCCCACCTTGCTCTTGGGGTGACTCGAACTCACAACCTCTTGGTTGGAAGTGGAGGGTGCTTACCATCAGAGCAACCCACCTTGTCTAGAGGGTGCATACTCAGTAAATAACAACAACAACCCAGTATAATCCCACTAGTGGGGTCTGGGGAGGGTAGTGTGTACGCAGACCTTACCCCTACCTTGAGGTAGAGAGGCTGTTTCCAAATGACCCTCGGCATCCTTCCCTCCAAGAACTCCCCACCTTGCTCTTGGGGTGACTCGAACTCACAACCTCTTGGTTGGAAGTGGAGGGTGCTTACCATCAGAGCAACCCACCTTGTCTAGAGGGTGCATACTCAGTAAATAACAACAACAACCCAGTATAATCCCACTAGTGGGGTCTGGGGAGGGTAGTGTGTACGCAGACCTTACCCCTACCTTGAGGTAGAGAGGCTGTTTCCAAATGACCCTCGGCATCCTTCCCTCCAAGAACTCCCCACCTTGCTCTTGGGGTGACTCGAACTCACAACCTCTTGGTTGGAAGTGGAGGGTGCTTACCATCAGAGCAACCCACCTTGTCTAGAGGGTGCATACTCAGTAAATAACAACAACAACCCAGTATAATCCCACTAGTGGGGTCTGGGGAGGGTAGTGTGTACGCAGACCTTACCCCTACCTTGAGGTAGAGAGGCTGTTTCCAAATGACCCTCGGCATCCTTCCCTCCAAGAACTCCCCACCTTGCTCTTGGGGTGACTCGAACTCACAACCTCTTGGTTGGAAGTGGAGGGTGCTTACCATCAGAGCAACCCACCTTGTCTAGAGGGTGCATACTCAGTAAATGTGCCACTGAAATTAGGAGGGTCATACATCTTGAACCTCTCAAGTCTCCGCTACTCCTTCTCAGATACCTCTAGCCTGACCTCAAGCTGAAATGGAATAATGGGTTGTGCTGGCATAACACCCGAAATCTAATCAACATGGACCCGCTGCTTTGGAGTACGGGCTGCGGGAGTCTGAGCTCCTCCCCAACCTAAGATGTAGCTAGTGCAACGGGGATCAATCCCGCCTGAGCTAAAGTACCGATCATGCTCATAAAGTGTGATAGGGTCTCGTGGAGTCTAGGGGTAGCAGTAGGCATCTCGGGTACCTGTCCCCCAATCGAAGCTACTGGTAGCTCCTCAGTCACTGCTCGGGTAGGTACTCTAGCTGTAGCACGTGTTCCTCCTCGACCTTTACTTCCTCCCCGGTCTTTTACGGCTCTAGTAGGGCCGCAGGTGTCTGATCATCTGATCCAACAGTGCGTGTCCTCACTATCTATGAGGGAATAGAAAGACAAAGATCAGATTTTAAAATCAACAAATCTGCACAATAAGGAATCAAATAAGTCGAATTTTTGAATAGTTCTGCAGCCTCTTGAAGAAAAGTACTGACGTCTCTATACCGATCCACAAGAATCTACTAAACTTGCTTATGACTCGTAGAACCTATGAACCTAGAGCTATGATACCAAGTTATCATGACTCCAAAATCCCACCATAGGTAGTCGTGATGGCACCTAGTCTCTAAGACTAGGTAAGCCTAAGACACATAAACTTTTAGTCTAAATAACGACTAAAATATCAAATTAAGCTGATAAATGATATAATAACCATGATTGAATAACAGTAGTACAATTTCCAAAACCAGTAGTACAGAGTCATAAGCTCTAAAGAAGTACACTAGTGAACTCCGAATACAATATTGTTTTGATATGAAGATAAACAGTAGAAAAGAAAATAGCAGAAGGGGGACCCTGAGGCCTTCGAGCATCAAGCAGCTATACCTTGAAGTCTTTGAAATATCTGGGTCAACTTACTGACGTCAGGCACGGACAAAAGTACTGGATCTGTACAAAAATGTGCAGAAGTGTAGCTTGAGTACACCACAACGGTACCTAGTAAGTATCAAGCCTAACCTCGGTAGAATAGTGACGATGCCAGGTCATGACACCTACTAGACATAGAAATCTAAACAGAATATGAATATAATCTAATAACGAAAAGTAAAGAAATAAATGACAACAAAACAATACAACGATGTCAGGCTAACAATCAATATTAAGGCAATAAAGTACAAAAAAGAGGGAACATATGATAAGAATAACAAGTGATCAAATACCGTAAAATACAAGTAAAACGAATGAAGGAAGAATAATAACCGCTCAAATCAACAAGCCTTTTTAATATAGAATACACAACAAGAATCATAACCGAGGTACCACACCTTATATTCACATTTCACAAGTCACAATCACAATCTTCCTTATATTGCTGCGCGAGCCTTGCATTTAGTTTAAAGAAATTTTCCCGAAATAGCTACACGCGATTTAGCCCCCTTATCTCACAGCGTGGCTTCAAGTAATCCCTTACTAGCAACACGCGTATAAATTGCATATTATCTCGCTACATGCGCATCAACCCCTATCCTTATACCGCCGCATGCACATCAATATCACAACACAATAATCAACTCGTACCACACGTGCCCAAATGCCACAACATTTCCAAAATCAACAATACCAATGTTATCACAACACAAAGCCCATGGCTCAACTACAATATGTACAAGAATATCAATAACAATAAAATGAATGGGAAATAACTCAACAGGGAAAGGTATTCCAATGACCACCAATTCCAACCACAAACGTGTTAATAGCTCTCAACAACTACCACTTCAATAACGCAACAATGAAGGTACTTCCATGAAACGGCATCTTCAAATCTAATGCATAACATCGTTACAATGAAAGAGATAGCATGAAATAACAACTACGACTAAATGCATGAGAATAGCTCAATAATGGAAAGAATAGCATCTAACAACAACTACAAATAAAAGCATATAAGGGAAACCTCGAAAATGGATGCTAGAACATGTAATAACAACACCAATTAAAGCATACAAGAATAAACTTGACAACGAAAGATAGAACAAATGATAACAACTTCAATTAAATGCTTTTAAGTAACCTAAGGTTCCAAACTGGTCAATTTTACATATATAAGCCCGTGTACACACTCGTCACCTCATGTACACGTCTTCCACATTAATCAAATAACACAATCAAACCCAATCCTAAGGGGTAGTTCTCCCACACAAAGTTAGACAAGATACTTAACTCAACTAGGCCAAATTAATACTCAAAAATAGCTTTTCCCTTAAAATTCACCACCGCACGGCTCATATCTAACCTAAAATGTCTTATATCATCAAACAATGCAAGAGAAACCAATTATAGTTAATAAAGCTATGATCTTCAAACAATTTTCCAAAAGTCAACCCCAAGCCCGCCCTGTCAAAACTCGAGTCCAAGGGTAGATCTCAACTACCCATAATCCCACAAGTCCATATATGTGATTTGTTTTCAAATCCGAGTCCAATTCGACTCTCAAATCCCAAATTTTTATTTTTCAAAACATAGAAAAATATTCCCAAAATTTCTCTTAGATTCTTATGAGTTTGATGTCAAATCTCATATGTAATCATATAATATAATTGCAAATTGATGAAAATCACTTACCCAATGATTTTATGTTAAAATCCCCTCTCTAAATCGTCTCCTACCGAGTCTAGGGTTCTAAAATGAGAGAAATGAGATCAAATCCCGACTTCCTAGCCCTTTTGTTCATGTGTAAAAGTCATAATTGTGACCCTGGGTCACAATTGCGGCCTTGGGTCACAATTCCGAACCCTCATAATTGCAAAGAATAGCTCGCAAATGTGGCACCTGAAAAGCCCAGGGAAATGTCGCAATTGCGACACAGACCTTGCAAATGCAAAAGTATGCCCTCTTCACAAATGCGACAAATTGGACGCAAATACAAGCATACCCAACCCAAGCATTTCTTGGAAAATGCGATCAAGGTATTGAAAATGCAACACCTGAGACCCCCCTACTATGATCGCAATTGCAATGGTGGTGCTCGTAATTGCGATAACTGGAGCACCAATAAAACAACAACCTGAAATTGAGTCCAAACCCTTCGAAAACACGTCTGAAACTCCACCGAGCCCTCGGGGCTCCAAACTAAACATCCACATAAGTCTAAAAACATTGCACAAACTTGCTCGCACACTCAAAACATCAAAATAATATCTTGAACGATGAATCAGACATCAAAACGCATGAAATTCAAAAGGAAAACTCAAGAACTACTAGAATCGCAATCAAGCGTCTGAATCCTATCACACCAACTTCGAATTACACCAAATTTTGCAGACAAGTTTCAAATAGCAAAACGGACCTATTCCAAGTCCCAAAACTAATTTCCGATCCTGATAGCCATAAAAGAAACTACGGACAATGTTAGGGAACTTCTACACTTAAATTGCCAACTTTTGGTAAAACAAGTCAAATCAACCTAGGGACCTCCGAATTCAATTTCGGGCATACTCGCAAGTCTAAAATTATGGTACGAACCTATCAAATACATCAAAACACCGTTCTGGTGTCATTTTTACAAAAGTAAAATCTTGGTCAATATTTCCAACTTAAGCTTCTAAATCAAGAACCAAAGGGTCCAAATAGTTCTAAAACTTTCCCAAAACAAAACTAACCATTCCAACAAAACTAACCATCCCTGCAAGTAATAAAATCATGAATACACATAGGGGAAGCTTCAAAAGGGTAAACGGGGCTCAAATACATAAAATGACAGGCCGGGTCATTACATTAGCTCTATCTTATTTCGTCGGAGGGGGTATGTGTTGTAGAAAACAAATTGTGTATTGATTTGCGGATGCTTAATGGGTATTATTAAAATTACATAGTTTATGACTAATGTATCAGTCATTTGAGTAGGAGATTTAGAGATCAGATAGGGATATTTCCTGTATTCTTGAGATTTAGAGACTGGACAATCTCAGAGGCAGACTATTCCTTGGTTGCGGACTATGAAGGTGTGATAAGGATAAGACAAATGATTGTATTTGTCACGGATAAGTCACAGTGGACTTTTGGAATGTTATTTACCTATTTTGGGATGATCGAAATTGATTTGGGGCATATTTGTAGGCCTAATGAGAAATGTGTATTCAATATCAGATTATGTTTGCTTACTCTTACGCAACATCTATCGTGGGTATGTCATCGGGCGGAATAGATGTTATCCATACCATGATCTGTTTCATATGTTACTCTCCTATGTTATGATGGGTTGTGAGGCTACTTGATTATTCACACTCATGTTATGGTCCTATTTAGGCCTTGTGGCGATATGTGAACGAGATGGATTTTGTAATATTGATTTGTTTATTGCACCTTAACCGTTCTTACCTTTTCTATAGTGTATTATGCTTATTCATCTCCCCATGGTTGTATTTCTTCACTCTATCGAGCTTGATGTTTATGCACATGTGTGTAGTTTGAACAAGCATTATGGCTCGATGGGTATCCCCACATGGATTGATATGTTTGGAATCCAATTGCGCACCAAAATAGAGTAATGTGGGATATTCTTCCTTGTGTTTATTTTGTGTATTTGGTTTTCCCTTTGTAGGATGACTTCATGAAATTATGCTCTTATTGTTATATCGGTGTCAATTGTTGGATAGTTCTATTATTTTGTTTTCCTTCCATCTCTGGTTAAATTTGAGTTGTTGCTTGTTGGACACGGAATGCGTTGTATGTGGCTCTAGGTGGCACTGGACGTGGCTTGTCAGTCGAGCATGTTGTACTGTTTGAGATGAGGTTATTGGACCTTGAAATTGTGTAATCATATTGGGATAAGGTATGTTTGAAAGAATAATGTCATTAGTCAACTCAGAATTTGGAAATGGTTCTTCTCGGGCGAGAGAGCTTTATTACTTGTTGGTTTGGAGAGTGGTGAGGAGTTTCTATGTGTTTCTTTCATCATTACCTGTGTTGCGAAGGTTTGAAATAAGGTTTTATATGATATGAGGTAAGCTGCCGATATAATATTTGTTATGAGAAGCTATTACGTTCTAAAGATGTTACTTTGAGTATATGAGTTATGTGGTACCTTGTGTGCTTACATCTTGGGAATACAGAGTTTTGATGGTTTGGTTAGCTCCGTTTGGTGATTTTGGACTTAGGAGCATATCCGGATTGTGATTTGGAGGTCCGTAGTGGAATTAGGCTTGAAATGGAAAAAGTAGTAATTTTTAGAAAGTATGATCGAGAGTGGACTTTTTTGTATCGGAGTCAGATTCCAATTCCGGAAGATGGAGTAGGTCCGTAATGTCATTTATGACCTGTGTGAAAAATTTGGGGTCAATCGGATATGATTTGATAGATTTCGACATCATTTGTAGAAATTGGGAGGTTCATTAGGCTTGAATCTATGTCCGATTCGTGTTTTTGATGTCGTTCGAGGTGGTTTGAAGGCTCGACTAATTTTGTATGAGGTGTTAATACTTATTGGTATGTTTCCTTGATATCTCAGCAGCCTCGGGGGGATTTCGGAAGTGTTTCAGATCAAAATTTGAGTTGGAGGACTGCTGAAGTCAGCTGGTGTAATCGCACCCACGGAGCTCTGATCGCAGATGCGAGCTGAGGAGAGCAGATGCAGCTATACGTGGGGAGGACAGTGGTCACAGATGCGATGTTTTCTCCGCACCTGCATGGTCATAGGAGCGAAGTGATGGGCGCAAAAGCACAAGTTTGTACAGGTGCGATGGAAAATTCCGCACTTGCGATGGCGTAGATGCGGGGGAAAGGACCGCAGAAGCGGAGGCCCAGCTCCAGTGGTTCACTGCAGAAGCAGAATTCTGGTTGCTTCTGCGACGCCGCAGATGCGGTTAAGTGTCCGCAGAAGCAGAAGTGCTGGAGAGAATGTTTAAAAGTAAGGGTTCGCGATTTTGGCTTCACTTTTAACATTTCAAGCACAGTTTAAGTGATTTGTGAGAGGGTATTCGAGCGGATTCTTGAAGTAATTCCCTTGTGCCTATTTTTGATCAATAATATTTCTTCCCTATTGATTTTCCCATCTAGTTGATATGTATTTAAGGTATAGATTGGGAGTTTGAGGCTAGGGATTTGGAGAGTTTGATTTGGGGATTTGGGTGACGATTTGGTGTCGGAGTTTGATAAATTTGGTATGGTTAGACTCGTGGTTGAGTGAGCTTTTGGGTTTTGTGACTTTTACCAAATTTCGAGACGTGGGCCTGGGGGGCTGGCTTTTGAGCTGATTTTTTATTTTGATTAATAATTTAGCATTTTCTTATAGAGTTGATTCCTTTATCCTGTATTGATTTTATCGCATTGTTTATGGCTAGATTCGAGGCATTTAGAGACCGTTCCGCGAGGCAAGGGTGTGTTGGAGTAGAGATTTGCTCCTATTGAGGTAAGTAACAGTTCTAAATTTGGTTTTGAGGGTACGAAACCTCGTACTACGTGTCATGTATTTGGTTTTGAGGTGACGCACATGCTAGGTGACGGGCGTGTGGGCGTGTGGGCGTGCACCGTAGGAATTGTGACTTGATCAATTTCATGGATATGTGTAGTTGAATAATTTGTTGTTATCAATACATTTTTCCACGTATTTGAGAAATCGAAATATAAATCATGTTTAAACCATGTGTTAACGCTGTAGGGACCCACAGAGGTCGTGCACATGTTGAATTATCTGCTAAATTATTGTTGTACTCAGTCATAGTTTATTTGCATATCATATCTTAGTCTCTATTGTTCCTTGTTGATACATTGTATCATTTCTGTTTGGGATGATTTTCATGATTTTTGAGAGCCCGAGAGACTGGAGAGATTGATGACTGAGTGAGGCCCAGGGCCTAATTATGAGACATTTATACTATGGCACGTGAGTTGTACGTGCGGATCCAGATATCATACTATAGCACGTGAGTTGTCCGTGCAGTATGTGAGTTGTCCGTGCGGATCCAGATATTAGATTATGGCACATGAGTTATCCGTGTAGCACGTGAGGTGTCCGTGCAGATTATAGCACTTGGGCTGAAGGAGATCCTCCGGAGTTTGCACACACACCTAGTTAGCGCAGGTATCTATTGAGTACGAGTGCCGAGTGCTGAGTGCTGAGTGAATGGGAAGGTTGAGTGACTGTGGCCCTGAGAGGATGTATTTGATCTCATTATTGTTGCATTAACTGCCATGTATCAGTTTTTGAAATTTCTGAAAGATATTACACTCTGTTTCACTTGAGCTGGTCATGGAATAACTGTTGACCTAATTTATCAAACTTGAGAGCATGCCTACTTTATTATGTTGAAATCATTGTAATTGAGCTATAACTGTGAAGCTCGTCACTACTTTCAGTTCTTTATTTAGTATTGTTACTTGCTGAGTTGGTTGTACTGATACTACACCCTGCACTTCGTGTACATATCCAGGTGTTCCCGGACATAGTGGTGTTGATTTCCGCGCGCAGTTGATCTTCTGGAGATTTCGAGGTAGTTGCCGATGTTTCGTAGACCTTGTTTCTCCTTCCCTATCTTTCCACTTATTGTATTTGGTTTCAGATTTTCATAGATAATATTTTTCGGACTTGTGATGTATAGATGCTTATATACTCGGTGACACCCCGATGTTGGGAATTTCCGCATTGTATTTTGGATTTCTATCCTGTTTATGGGAAGTTGTTATCATTTAAACTATTTAAATTCATTTTTTGTTAAGTGTTGGAGTTATTTCATAAATGTCGGCTTGCCTAGTACCACGATAGGCGCCATCATGACAGGTTAGGATTTTGGGTCATGACACTTTGAGTAGCTTCATTATGACTTGTGTGTATGGTCAATTTTGGTTTTCAAGTGGTTCGGGATTGATTTGAAAGAATGACTCTCGATTTGGAAGCTTTAAGTTGGAAAACTTGACCAACATTTGACTTTTGGATAAACGGACTCGGAATCGGATTTTGATGATTCCTATAGGTTCGTATGATGATTTTGGACTTGTATGTATGTTCGGATTTGGCTTTGGAGGTTCCTAGAAGAATTCGACACTATTTATCAAAAGTTAGCAATTTGAAGAACTTATAAGTTCATAAGTTTGACCAAGAGTTGACTTTGATGTTATTGGACTTCAATTGGTGTTCCGAGACTTAATTGGAGTCCGAGACTTTGGATAGGTCCATATAGATGAATTGAAATTGTGTGAAAAGTTTGGATGTAATCTAAAGTGTCTAAGTGTGATTCAGACCCTCTCTTGAAAGAATGAAGATTTAACAACTTAAGAGAACATTCTATTTGGTTTAAGCCTAGATTCTTTGTTGTGATGTTCCCATGGGTTTTTTGAGTCTTTGGTTAAGTTTGGATAGTGTATTTGTACTTTTTGGTATGATTGGATAGGGTCCCGAGGGGCTCGGGTGTAATTTGGATCATTGGTTGAGAGACTAGTTAAGGATTAGGAGTTTGACCATGGTCAATATCGGGTTAAGGCGGCCTCTTTTAGGTGTTTTGAGTGCGCGAGCAAGTTTATAGCGTGTTTTGTGATTGAAATCTACATATGGTTTGTGTCCAGGGGGCCCCGAATGAGTTTTGGGTGCTAAAACGAAGATTTTTCAATTGCTGATTTTCTGGTGCAACAATTCCGAAAATACGGGTTATGTCCCTGAGTTCGTCCATAAATTTCAGACTTCCTTTAAAACTTCAAAATATCATATCTTCCTCATTACAAGGCTAAATTTGATAGTTCAAAAGGCTATCTTGAGTCTAATCTCGCAAAGATTATGTTGGGATTATCAAAAGTGAGTTTGGGGGTTATTTATCCTCTAATTCAAGCTGAGACAACTGCTGCATTTTGTTTTACTTCTTTCGGGATCTAGTCACTTTTCTCATAAAGTTTTGGAACTCGGGAAGAGGCAATATTTGTGCAGATTTTCATAATTACTTTGTAGATAAGTAATTTCTACTTGGATTTGGTTATAAATATTGATTCCCCATGGATGTTTACACCTAAACTATGGATGTTTAAAGTAAAATTTAGAATTTTTGTTTCGATTTGAACTCACATTTGAAAACTTTTCACATATTTGGACTCGCTAGGTTATGGGTCATCGGATTTTTGTATTGGTTCTGGATTTCGAGCATGCGGGTCAGGGTTGACTTTTGTTGACTTTTTGGAGATTCTTCAAAGATCTAGGCTTTATTGATTGGGGTTACTTTCTATGGCATTGGTTGACTTGCCTGGTTGGTGTTTGGCTAGATTTGAGCCGGTTAGAGGTGATGTCTCAAGAAAATGCTATTTGGAGCTTTGGACTAGTCCGGATGAGGTAAGTGTCTTGCCTATCTTTGGTTTGAGGGTTCCTAATAAATGATATTGTTTGCAACATGCGTGGGTGATGCATATGCAAGGTGACGAGCGTATATGCATATGCCAGGATTATCCATGCTCGGTGTAGATTATATGCTTCTTTGTGCCTTGTTGAACTTTTTGATCTTCTTGACTTATGTCTTACTTGATATTAATAATGACATGAGTACAAATATCCATGCTAGAGATCACGATTTTAGCTCATTACATCTTAATTGAATATGATGGACTATTTTTGATATTGTTGATGTACTTAATTCCTCCATAGCAGTACCTATATCCTGAACACATATCTATATTTGTTATTCTTGTGCTACTTGAGCTTCTTTATTTGTAATAAGAGATTATTATTGGGGCCTTAGGGCTATGTTTGGTGCAATGGTTATTCTGTGCGGTTGATATGATGATTGGCACAATAGTTATATTCGTATGTTTTGAAATGAGATTGGCAAGTTGGTTGTTTCCGTGCGTAGAGGGTGGAAGTTGGACCTTACGTTACGTTTACTCGTTCCATAGACACATACATGCACTCTACCTTGGTTTATATCTATGTTTTCTATCTTGTATGTTAGTTTCACGTCTATGTTTCTTACTTAGTTTACCTATATGTTTACTATTTGGTCTATTACTACATATCTATATCTCTACCCTGTTTGTTATTGTTACATCTATGTTTTCTACTTGATTTATTATTGTTACATATCCTTACCTATTTCATTCATTTACTTGTTACGTGCTTTTACTTTCCTTTACATGTTATCAGTATTTTTCTTTACTTGCCACATGCCTTTACTTGCTACATGGCTTTACTTGCAACATGTCTTCTACTTGTTACATGCTTCTACTTATTAAATACCTTTACTTGATACATACTTTTACTTGCTACACGCCTTTACTCATTTTGTGTCTTACTCTTATATGCTATGTCGGATTGGGTGACTATTAGATTGTTTGCGTGTTTATGATTTGTTGGAGAATTCTCAATATATTTGTTTGAGGCTCTTGGATACTGGGTTTCTATTATAATTTGTTCGAGTTTGCATTTCCTAGTTGAATTTTGCATATTCGTTCTCTTTGTTCTATGTTGTGAATTTTTCCATGTTAGTTGTTGTTGGATGGTTTCATATGAACTGGTATATTAGGATTGTGTTGCATGCCACAATCGTATTTATATTGATAATGGAATCGGGTTGCACACCACAACAGTATTTATATTAATATTAGGATCAGTTGCACACCGCAACGGTATTCATATTTATATTGGGATCGGGTTGTATGCCGCAATGGCATTTATATTGATATTGGGATCGGGTTGCACGCCGCAACTGTATTAATATTGATATTAGGATCGGGTTGCAAACCGCAATAAATTAATTAATATTAGGATCGCGTTGCATGCTGTAACAATATTTGTTATTGATATTTATTTATGATCCTTGTGTGTATTTCAGGATTAGTGTTTCCTTCGTAGAAATGGCTCATAAGGTTATGTCTTTGTTTGTCATGTATGTTAAACTGCTCCTTAGTTCTCCAGTTGTAACGACCCGACCAGTCGTTTTGAGCTTCAAGGTTTCATTTAGTGGTTCGAGGTCTTGAGTGACTTCATATTGTATATTACGACTTGCGTGCATGGTCGGATTTGATTTTCGGATGTTTCATGATGAATTTGGTTGAGTGATTCTCACGTTAGAAGCTTAAGTTGAAAATATTGATCGAGGTTTGAATTTTGTGGAAAGAACTTCAGAATGGTTTTTTGATTACTCCGATAGGTTCGTATCGTGATTTTAGACTTGGGAGTATGCCCGGAATCAAATTCGGAGGTCTGTAGGTTGATATGTGTTGTTTTGCCTAAAGTTAGAAATTTAAAGGCTTAGAATTTTGATAAGTTTAACCGTAGGTTGACTTTATAGATATCGTGTTTGGATTTCTGTTTCGAGATATGGAATGGGTTCATTTTGTCATTTGGAACTTGTCCGCAAAGTTTGGCGTAATTCTGAGTTGATTTGATAGGAATCGGGCGCGCAATTGTGCTTTTAGAAGTTCTTGAGTTTCATGTTGATTTCATGCGTTTTGGAGGTCCGATTCATGATTTCGAATCTATTTTGATGTTTTGAGTGCGCGACCAGGTCCGTAGTGTGTTTTATGATTGAAATGCATATATGGTTTGTGTTCGGAAGGTTCCGAATGAGTTTCGGGGTGGTTTTAGACCATTTCGATGAAGTTTGGGATTGCTAGTGCTGGTACTTCGCAATTGCGAACTTTTTGTTGCAATTGCGAACTACCGCATTTGCGAACAAGTTCCATACTTTACGGACAAGTTCCAAATGACAAAATTGACCTATTACAAATCCCGAAACAGAAATCTAACCATGATAGCTATGAAGTTAACCTACAATCAAACTTATCAAAATTCTAAGCCTTTAAATTTCCAACCTTAGGCAAAACAACACAAATCAACCTACGGACCTCCGAATTCGATTCCGAGCATACGCCCAAATCCAAAATCACGATATGAACCTATTGGAGTCATCAAAATACTATTCCGTAGTTGTTTTCACAAAAGTCAAACCTCGGTCAATATTTTCAACGTAAGCTTCTAAAGTGAGAATCACTCAACCAATTCCATCCCGAAACATCCGAAAATCAAATCCGACCATGCACGCAAGTCATAATACACAATATAAAGCTGCTCAAGACCTCGAACCACTGAACGTAATCTTGATGCTCAAAACGGCAGGTCGGGTCGTTACATTCTCCCCCCATTAAACAAACGTTCGTCCTCGAACGTGTCAAGAGTCTTTCCTAAGCCATCAAATCTCTGTATAAACTCTCCATGCACATACACACGGGTGATCCTACGAGACCCCACTCCACACAAGCCCGACAATACCATCTCAACCGCAGATTATTACTTCCACTCATGTCGATAAGCCTTAGAATTAAATCTCCACATCTATCAAGGGCCCTATTATCAGACAACACACTGTAAAAATCCTTAACTAGCTACAACGGTTCATGCATACACCCACAAGGTATAACCACACAATATAACACATCATCCATATGCCCATAGCAACTACTCTGACTGCAATAGCCTCCAATTACCAAACCCAGTACCGGCAAACAGACTCATATCGACTAGAACCTTGTTCCAAACCTTCACAATACTGAAAATAATGCAAGAACATGCGAAACTCATAACTACTCATCTGATCAACAAAGCCAGCTCAAACGCCACCTGGGCATATACATCGCAATCCAAACCCAACAAGCACCTCTCGAATATGACTGGATAGGAAAAGAGGAACACATGAGAGAACTGTCAAACAAGCCAAACAGGCACAACTCCCCACTGATACCGTACTACGGATCCAATCCTCAAGGAAGAAGCAAGATAAATGCAACAACCACAACAAATCTTACCTTAATATGACCTCTCCACGGCACAAACCCCAGCACAAACACACCTATCCATCAAGAATACCAGGTCCCCATCCTTAACTAGGAATCACAAGTAAAATATACATCTCATAAACTAAGACACTCTACCAACTAACCCCGTAGAACCAAAACCACAACACGAAACAAACTGCTCATACATGTAGAATACCCATATCATAAATCGTGGCCAAACCACCCAGAAATCACGTCAAAACTTACTGTATTTAACTAACAGAAAGTCCACCCAAGTATCGTGACATACAATAGCAACCAAACCAGAACAATAGACACGTGCTATCACAATAACAACTAGCATGAACACATTAACAGAGTACAAGAATCACAAAACACAACCATATCGGAAGCAACGTAGGATGAATCTTACGAATGAATGGGACCGGATCGAAGCAACACAAATGCATCTCTACACTCAACTGAAACCATACCTATAAGGACATAATCTGGTGCATCGGCCTCTGCCTCACAAGGAAGAGCGTAAAAAGGGGCCCGTCCTCCCCCTCTAGGGCAAGCTCTACCTGCCTAACCTCCACTTCTAATTGGCGGTGTAGGTATAGCAAAAACTAAAACTGAACTCATAGCTTGAATACCCCACTGTGACACATCTGTGTGGAGTCTGGGAATATCTCTCACCATGTGGGTGGTATCTCCACACTCAAAGCAACCTCTCCTCTGACGTGGCTGTGGAAGATGTTCAGTACGGGTACGCTGAGACCCATGGATATTTGTAACACCGCGTGAAGCATGAAGTGCAAACTGAACTTGCTGACCCATAAAACCTCAACCATGACGTACCTTTCCTCCAAAATAGGGATCGGTAGATCCACCCAGTCCACGAGGACTCTTAGCCTCAATGCCCTCTTTCTCTTGGCCCCGCATGCCCTCTAATCGGCGAGCGATCTCTACCACCTACTGAAACGGAACATCCATCTTTAACTCCCGAGCCATGTTGAATCGGATACCATAACTGAGCCCCTCAATAAACTTGCGGACTCGTTTTCTAACTTTAGAAACCAAAGCAGGTGCATGCCTGGACAAAGCACTAAATCTAATAGCATACTCTGATACTAACATAGTACCCTGGCGTAGCTGCTCGAACTCCACGCGACATGCATCATGAAGGGTTTAGGAATAAACACTCTCAAGAACATCTCTGAAAACTGAGTCCATGAAAGAGAAGCTGCATCGGTTGGGCTACCCTCCTTATAAGCATGCCACCACTGATACGCTGCTCCTGATAGCTGGAATGTATTAAAAGCAACCCCACTCGTCTCCACAGTACCCATTGTGTGGAGAATACAGTGGCACTCCTCTAGAAAACCATGTTCATCCTCTAAACCCAAACCACTAAAAGTAGGAGGGTGATACTTCTTGAACCTCTCAAGTCTAAGCTGCTCCTCCTCAGATGTTGTTGCCCTAACTGCGGGCTGAACCAGAACAACAGATTGTGATGGCATGACACCTGGAACCTGACCAACGTGGACTCCCTGCTCTAGATTATGGGTGGTGGGAGTCTAAGCTCCTCCCCCGGTATGTGAAGTAGCTGGTGCAACCGGAATCAATCCCGCCTGAGCCAATGTACCAAACATGCTCAAGAACTGTTCTAAAGTCTCCTGAAGTCCCAAGATAGCAACAGGCACCTCCGGTTCCTGTCCCCCAAACGGGGCTACTGGTGGCTCCTCAGTTACTGCTCTATCTGTAGCACGTGCTCTTTCTTGGTCTCTACCTCTGTCTTGGCCCCTAGAAACACCGACTCTGGGGGCAGCGTCGTCAGTAACTACAGGTCGTGGTCTCACCAGCTATAAGAGAATAGAAAGACAATGGCTCAAACTCCAAAATCAATAAACTTGGACGATAGGAGTGAAAGAAGTGATGTTTTCCTAATAGTTTCGTAGCCTCTCGAAGATAAGTACAGACATCTCAGTATCACTCTGCAAGACTCTACTAAACTTTCTTATGACTCGTAGCACCTATGAAACTAGAGCCCTAATACAAACTTGTCACAACCTCAATTTCCCTCTATAGAATATCATGATGGCACCTAGTCTTCAAGAGTAGGTAAGCCTTACACTTACTGATTTAATAACAGATTTTAACCAAATAACTATTAAGCATGAAACAAAATTTTTTATAATAAGCCAACAATCCAAGGTAGATACATAACATCCCAAAATCGGTAGTACAAATCATAAGCTCTACTGAGTTTACTAGAAAATTTCTAAGTAAAACTATTCTAAAATAGAAATAAATAGTACAAAGTAAAATTTCATAAGGTGACTCTGAGGCCTGCGAACGCGACGAAAGGTATACCTTGAGTCTCCACAGCGATGCCCGATCAGCTAGATAATGATCTATAAATTCCGAAGTACCTGGATCTCCACAAACATGCGCAGATAGCGTAGCATGAGTATAATACGACGGTACCCAATAAGTATCAAGACTAAACTCGTTGGAGTAGTGACGAGCGACAGTCAAGACACCCACTAGACTGAATAACCTGTACAAGTATGAATGTGAAACATACAGAGAACAATATCAATATAAATCTAAGCATGGTAAAAATAACAAAACAATACTCACAATAGAAAACTAGAAACAACAATTATCAATATGGAACAAATAGGTAATAACGCTATAGAGTAAGTTGAACATAGTTTAAGTCTGGTGAAACCAAGTAAAGGAAAACAAGTAACAACTCAATAAGAGCAACTGCTTTCACACAATATTTATTCAAGAATTTCCCCGAGGTGCCACACCTCATAATCACAAATCATGGGTCCCATATCACGAACCCTAATCACTTGGCATCTTGTGCCCACATTATAAATGACAACCGCACGGACAACTCATGTGCTGCACGGACAACTCACGTGCCAATACCATTAAGACCTCACATCTGCACGAACTACTCATGTGCTAAGGGAGTGGCAATATCTCATATCCACACAAAAAACTCACGTGCCAGCAATAACAATAACTCATAACCGCACGGACAACTCATGTGCCAATAGTACATCTCTCACACAGAAGGTAAGTATACGAGAATACATGTAAATGATCAATAGACATCAGGGTTCATCTACTCAAACCGTTATGAGTGATTAATTACGTGTATGCTTATGCAAGTGTTCTATCATAACTCGAGTCAACAAGTAAGAGTAAAGACAACGAATGGCACATAGGAAACAACAAAACAAAACGTTAAATGCATAACTCATCATGGTAGGCATACCACTACACAAATATCATCAATAACAATGCCCGCAAGCCATCACAAATCATCCCCGACATAGCCCCTTTGTCTTGCCACGTGTGCAATAATAAAGTAAATGTCCACCTTGTCTCTCCACAAGCACATAATAATATTCCTGCCTTGTTTCGCCACATGCACAAACCCACCTTGTCACGCCGCATGTGCAAATATCAATACAAACAATAGCATGGACAACTCCCGTGCGAACACCCCGACAATCCTCTCAACAATGTCATCTGTGCCGAAACATAACAACACAATATAACAACTCGCACCACATGTGCCCATATGCCACAACATTTCCTAAAAGAAATTGTAATACCACAACCACATAGCCCTTGGCTCAACGACACTGAGTACAACAACAACAGGGATAACACGGGAGTACGGCAAGTAAATCAACACAAGAATTACAAAATACAAGGAAACAGAAGAACGGGCTCACAATGAAAGACATGACAAGTAATAATTGTTTCAACAAGAAAAACTCAACAATGAGTGAGATAGTGTCTAACAACGATATCAACTAGGAGTAACTCAACAATAGGAGAGATAACATATAACAATGATTCCAAATAAGAATGACCAAACGATAAGAGAGATAACATGTAACACCGATTCCAAATAAGTACAACTCAACGATAAGAAAGACAACACGTAACAATGATTCCAAATAAGTACAACTCAACGATAAGAGAGGTAACATGTAACAATGATTTCACATAAAGATAAGTCAATAATGGATGAGATAGCAATAACTTCAATTAAGGATAATAAACTACGGAAGAAATATATGGCAATAAAAAAGGTAACAACTTCAATTAAGGCATATAAGAGTATATTTGGCAATAAAGGTAGAACATGAGCCAATAAACATCAAATAGGACATGTAAGGGTAACTCTAGCAATGAAGGATATAACATGATGAGACAACTTCATTTTTAATGTACATGAGAACCTAAGAGTCTAAGTCGGTCAAATTTCCACATATAAGCCTTGTGCACATTCGTCACCTCGTGTACACGTCTTTCACATAATTTAAATAGTACAAACAAAAGAATCCCTACGGGGTAGTTCCCCTACACAACGTTAGGCAATATACTTACCTCAAGAGCCCTCAATCAATACTCTAAAATAGCTTTCCCTTTATAATTCACCTCCACTCGTCTCATGAATAGAAACAAGATTAGGTCACTACACAGTACCGCAAAATCAATCGAGTCATAATTCACATGGTGCACGCCCACACGCTCGTCACCTAGCATGTCCGTCACCTCAACACCAAACACCTATCACGTAGATTCATGGGTTCATACCCTCAATACCAAGTTTAGAAGTATTACTTACATCGAATAAGCCAAATCTAATACTGAGCAAGCCAAACGATGTGCTACAAATGCCATCATGCGCGTACCGACCTCCGAACGGCTCAAAACTGGCCAAAAGAAACTCAAGAACATCAAATAATTCCAAAAGAAACAAACTTAATCGATAAAGGTCGAATATTTAATCAAAAGCCCAAAGTCAACCAAAAAGTCAAACCGGGGATCGTACCTTAGAACCTGACAAAACTCACAAAATACGACAACCCATTCAATTACGAGTCCAACCATACTAGTTTAACTCACATCCGACTCCGAATCAATGCTCAAAACTCAAAAATTTACTTTATGAAATTTTAGATAAAAACCCCCAATTTCTTTTTTAAAATCATCAACCAAATTCCAAAAACGAGGATAGATTCATGAAATATAATCAAAACCAAGTAGATAACACTTACTCCAAGCGGAGGTCAATTGTAAAGGCAAAGCTATTTTAGATTATTGATTGAGGGCTCTTGAGGTAAGTATCTTTCCTAACGTTGTGTGGGGGAACTACCTTGTATGGATTGGTTTGTTTGTATTGTTTGAACTACGTGAAAAAATGGTGTACCCGAGGTGACCAATGTGTGCACGGCTTATATGTGGAAATTTGACCGACTTAGACTCTTAGGTTCTCATGTACATTAAAAATGAAGTTGTCTCATCATGTTATATCCTCCATTGCTAGAGTTACCCTTACATGTCTTATTTGAAGTTGATTGGTTCATGTTCTACCTTTATTGCCAAATATACTCTTATATGCCTTAATTGAAGTTGTTACCTTTTTTATTGCCATGTATTTCTTCCGTAGTTGATTATCCTTAATTGAAGTTATGGTTATCTCTTCCATGATTGACTTATCCTTATGTGAAATCATTGTTACATGTTACCTTTCTTATCATTGAGTTGTACTTATTTGGAATTATTATTACGTGTTGTCTCTCTTATCGTTGAGTTGTACTTATTTGGAATCAGTGTTACATGTTATCTCTTTTATCGTTGGGTCATTCTTATTTGGAATCATTGTTACATGTTATCTCTCCTATTGTTGAGTTACTCCTAGTTGATATCGTTGTTACACACTATCTTACTCATTGTTGAGTTATTC
The DNA here is from genome assembly GCA_000715115.1 of Nicotiana otophora. Classification (NCBI taxonomy): domain Eukaryota; kingdom Viridiplantae; phylum Streptophyta; class Magnoliopsida; order Solanales; family Solanaceae; genus Nicotiana; species Nicotiana otophora. Next base: position 53,559 of record AWOL01S0042928.1, read on the forward strand.
TTGTTGAAACCATTATTACTTGTCATGTCTTTCATTGTGAGCCCGTTCTTTCGTTTCCTTGTGTTTTGTAATTCTTGTGTTGATTTACTTGCCGTACTCTCGTGTTATCGCTGTTGTTGTTGTACTCAGTATTGTTTGAGCCAAGGGATATGTGTGGTTGTGGTATTACAATTTCTTTATCTCACGGCAGCCTCTCTGACTAAGTTATCTATGATAGTATGATACGAAAAGATACGTTATGTTGGTAGTCAGTTGAGTAAAGTACCGGGTACCCGTTGCGGCCCATTGGTTTGGGTCGTGACACTCACCCGGCTTGAAATCACGTAGGGCTTTTTCGGAATGCAATGAAGGCTTTTTGACTAAGGTTGGAAATGCTATGATAGATCGGGTTCATGTTTCCTTAAGCACTCCATTTTCTTTTCTAGGCTCATGCTTTGCCAACTCTTTGAGGCATTTTCTTTTCCTTAGGGGAACTAGAGAGACTTAACATTACTCTTTCTTGGTCATGATATATTTATTTCTCCTTCTTTGATTTCTCCATGCTTTGCATCATTATTTTTCTTTGAATCCCTTCAACTCTTCAACTTATTCACTTTCTTTTTGCATATTTCTTTTTTGTTCTTTCTTTTTCTTGCCTTTTCTTCTCTTCATTTCTTTTCTCTTTTGTGTCTTGATACCTTTTTCAAACTCCTCGTCTCTCCCCCAAACATACATTTTTAGCCAATTGTTTCACAAGAGTGTTAAGGAAAGTTCGGGTGCCAAGAGAGGGTCACGACAAAACAGGTAAAGGCTTGTTATATGGTTATCAAATGAGAAAGGTCTTAGGCTCGAATGGGTTGACTAGGGATAACAACATTAGTGGGAAACGAAAAATTTCAAGCGGGTCAAGGAGAGCCTACAATCACTTCTCAAGCCAAACAAAACTTAAAATTTTGCCTAGAAACACATTCGGGGCAATTTCTAGACCATTCGCCCGGGTACTTGGACTTGCAACAACAACATCTCACCTCTCACGCTGCTGGATTTTTAAAGAGGATAGAGTCGAGGGCCCACAATGACCATATTAAAGATTGAAAATCACTATGGTTCTACTAAACCACTCAATGATTGCCTAAGTCGAGACAAGAGTCAAAAGGTCACTAGCTAGAGCTATTTCTTTCTAAAAACCTTGTTTTTAACCATAAGCACGTAGTTAAGTGTGTTGGTACCAAGTGATGCATGTTTAACTCTTCGAGCATGGCTCAATTAGGTCTTTTTATTCATTATTACTACTATTATTACCTAACCACCAAAAACGGACTCAATCCCTTAAGAAAGTTGTCACACCATCCATCGTTGGGAAGAGCTACCCGGTTCCCACAAAAACCACCTTTTGAAAGAACCATGTCATTAAGAAAACCAAAGGCTTATTATCCACTAAGACATAAAAGAAGCTATTAAATCAAAAAATAAAGCAACTAATTCAAAAAGAAGACAAACATAAAGATAAAGAAGCTTTAAAACAAAATAACTATTGAAATCTAAACGAATATACATAATGAGAGATAAGAAGTAATATATACATAATGAGAAAGAAGAAGAAAATAGTAATAATTTAATTACAGGCCAAATGTCTCATAGTTATCAAAATACAGAATCATTAGAATGTGTCAAAGAAACTCCATCCCCCCAAATAAAAATAAGCATTATCCCCAATGCTTAACAACATAAGAGTAAGAGAAGGGTGAGAGTGAAGAAAACTCTCTATGGATCTGTGGCCATCTCTGTATCCTCAGCAATGGCACCGACCTCAGCGTCATCCAATTAGATCTCATCATCCTCAAGTCTTGGAGTGGCGGGGTTGGTGAATATCTGACGGACTGCCTCAGCAGTGTCTGTAGCAGTGTCTGGCTCCTCAGACTGGCCAGCTGGTGCAGTAGGTACTGTAGGAGCTGTAGAAGTTGGGCCTGGGTGGTGCGGGTCTATCAATATGTCAAATGGAATGTTTCAGGCTGCTGCAAGCTTTGTAACCTGGCTTTGAAGCTTGTCCCCTGACTTCTTAAATGCCTGCCTCTTTCTCATTTTCTTTACCTCTTTTCCCAACTCTTCGATCACTGCCCCATGCTGCACTAAAGTGGCCATGATTGTGTTTTGATTTTTTAGGAGCTTCTTCAAAGTTTCATCAACTGTGGGGGGAATCTGGCATGCTGGAGAGGATGACTGTTCTACAACATGACTGGATATGTCAGTCAGCTTTGCAGTAGCTGTCTGCATCCAGTTATTGAGGCTCGCCAGTATTTGGGAGTCTCGCAGCGCATAGACTGGAGCAGATGGCATAGGTACCGGCTTCAAAGCCGAGGTAAGAGGTACTCAGGCTGAAGGTGGAGGCATGGCAGTTGCAATGGTAGAAGGCTCTGCTGAAGTAGATGGCATATCAGCTGTCTCTACACCCACCACCGATGGCTCAACAGACTGACCTACGGTGGTAGTCGGCTGACCTTTTCTCCTTGGGTTGTGTGCATCCATCAGAGAATACCAAGAGAAGGGCTTCTTCGCACGAACCTTCGTGTCATAATCTTTGGGCTCTACCCGTGCATCCGTAAGGTACTCAGTGATGGTGTTGGGACACGGGTAGGAAGTATCAGCCTGCCTGGCGACCACTGGCATGTTGGACAATATCATAGCACCCACATTGATTGGATACCTGGCCATAATAGAGGCGACTAGAACTGCCCGTGGAATAGGTAAGTTTGTCTCGTTCTGGCACGGGTCTAGTCTGCTGCATACGAAGGTCTGCCATCCCTTCGCCTCGAAATTTAGGGTGTTTCGCTGAATAGGAATCCCTGCAGTGATCCATGGTGGTGGTGGCCCCAGGTCATCAAGAAGCTCAGTAAGCCATGGGCGAGCTGCATCACCCATCGCCACCTTCTCCAAATACCGTGCCGGCTCAACCTCCTCAAACCCCAAGTAGGAGTTCAGTGTGTGATGGTCGAACCGCACCTTCAGATTTCTCACTTTTGTAACTTTGGTCCCTTTCTTTATGTGTGCCACGTTAGTATAGAACTCCCGGACCAAATACTCCTTGGCGTCCACAACTGACTAGGTGAACCACATCCACCCCTTCCTCTCTCGAAACTGTCTCAAAACTTTTGGATTCTACTTGTCAACATCTGTAAGCTGGCACTGTCGCTCAAGAGTGAGTGATCTCACCGTCCACCACCCACGGAAGCTAGTGAAGGCAGCTAGACTCACCAAACGGTCCTCCCACACCTCTTTCTTCTTCGACCTCTCAAGGCCGGCAATTGTAGTATCACCCCCTCGGCCATCGTCCGGAATATCATCAACAATAGATACTCGTGCCTCAAGGACAGGTGTAGAAGAGGGATCTGAAGCCTGACTTGCACTCTCCGAACCCTCAAAAGTGTTATGTGAAGAGGAAGGCTCGTCCCGGAGTTGATACCTTCCCTATGGCTGATGTGGCTGTGATTGGACTGCAGGCTGCTCTTGCACTGAGTCACCCTTCGATGCTTCCCGAGATGGGGCATATGAACTAGATTTTGAGGGCTCGGGCTGTCTTCCTCGGCTTGCTGTAGCTTTCTTGGTGATTATCTTCTGTAGGGCAAGGGGTAAAGTGCTTTTGGCTCAGCCTCTGTAAGGTTTACCCCTCCCCTTTGAAGTGTCACCGCGGCCACGAGATCTAACCATTTTCTGCAACAAGCAACAGTAGAAGTCAGTTGTAATCAATTGCACACAGACAATATATCATAGTGTAAAACATGAATGCAGGGTAGGGAAGTGCGGTCCGCACAATTACAAGTGCGGGCGCAGACTGGGATGTGCGGACCGCACATCTTGAACGTGCGGCCACAAAAATAGAACTGCGATCCACACAATTTTATGTGCGACCATAGAATAGAAGTGCGGTATACACATTTCTCATTGCGGCCGCACATTAGAACTCCAAAAAGTACCAACTCTCTGATGACAGAGATTCATCTGATTTGCGGCCGCACACATTGTTTTACGGCCGCGGTGGAATTTCTGCGGTCCGCACAATTTCAAGTGCGGCCGCAGAATCATGCTTGATCAAAGAACCCTATTCTCTATTTCTGCAGACCGCACAATTCTTGGGCGGCCGCGGTGGAATTTTTGCGGTCTGCACGATTTCAAGTGCGGCCACAGGTTTCAAACCAAAGTCGATAAGACTCCTAGGGTTTACAAATTTTTTAAACAATTGACATGATATTAACAATTAAGCATGCAAGTCAATTTACCCAGTACCTATAAAGCAATTAGTAGTTGACCCAACACATATTAAACCCCACATGGTAGTAAAATTGAAATCTATTGACAAATGGCCTAAAACTATCTAACAAATAATAAATTTAACTAAAAGTTGAAAAGTTCTATGAGACACTAGACATACCGGATATAAATGAGTGCAACTAAGTGATCACAGATATGTATGGAGTGTGACAGATGATTGAACAGATGATTTTCAAGTTTTAGAATTTAGAGTGCTCAGAGAGGGAAAACACTTAGTACAGTAGCCTTAGGCTACTATTTATACTTGCAGGCAGACCTGGGAAACAAAGGAGGAGTGCGGCCGCAGAATTCCTTCTGCGGTCCACACTTTGTTATCTAGAGCCTCAATACCCTTTGTTGACCTGCGGTCTGACAATTTGTGGTGCGACTGCAGATTTTGACTACGGACCGCATAATTCGATATGCGGCCGCAGATTGTCCATTTCTCTGACAGACCAAAATTCAGAGAGTTTGCAATTTCCCATCTCAATTTGTGCGGCCGCAGTTGCCTTCTGCTGTAACATTCAAAATTGTGCAGTCTGCACTTTTTTCCACACTTAGCCAATTTTCTGAGCAAAGTTCCTGTAAAGCACACTCATTCTTGCAACACACTTCAAATCTAGTTAGCACAAAATAACACCTATCTACAAAAGAAGAAAAGAAAAAGAAAAAGGAAACATGGGTTGCCTCTCAAGAAGCGCCTTATTTAATGTCGCGGCACGACGTAGATTACCATCACTTCAAATGAATAATTACCACCACATGGCCATCATCAGCTTGTCCCAAATAATGCTTCACCCGGTAACCATTGACTCGGAATACCTCATCATTTTTGTTCTTCAAGTCCAATGCACTAAAAGGTGTCACACCCACAATTTCAAAGGGACCACTCTATTTGGATTTCAGCTTTCCGGGAAACATCTTCAATATTGAGTTGAACAACAAAACAAGATCGCCCACCTTGAACTCCTTGTTTCAGATATATTTATCATGAAGGTACTTCATTCTCTCTTTTTACAAGGACGAACTTGCATATGCATGATACCGGAATTCATCTAATTCATTCAAATGTGCAACCCGCAAGTTAGCGGCTGCATCCCAATCAAGATTCAACTTCTTTAAAGCCCACATGGCTTTGTGCTCAAGTTCCACTGGAAGATGACAAGCTTTGCCAAACACCAACCCGTATGGAGACATCCTAATAGGAGTTTTGAAAGCATTCTGATAGGCCTATAGTGCATCATGAAGCTTCTTTGACCAATCCGTCCGGTTAGCATTCACTGTTTTTGACAAGATACTCTTTATCTCCCGGTGGGAGACTTCCAGTTGATCGCTAGCTTGAGGATGATAGGGAGTCGTAACTTTATGAGTGACACCATACTTACTAAGCAAAGTGTCAAACGCCTTGTTGTAAAAATGCGACCCCTCATCGCTTATGATAGCTCGCGGAGTACCAAATCTTGTGAAAATATTCTTCTTCAAGAATGCCACCACACTCCTTGCTTCATTGTTGGGTAGAGCAACGGCCTCAACCCATTTAGACACATAATCAACCACGACCAAGATGTAGGTGTTTCCACAAGAACTCAAAAAAGGAGCCATGAAGTCAATACCCCACACGTCAAAGATATCGATCTCTAAAATGGTAGTGAGAGCTTTTTCATTCTTCTTCGAGATTCCACCGGCCCGTTGGCATTCATCATATTTGTTCACCATATCACTTGCATCTTTGTACAGAGTGGGCCAATAGAAACCACAACTTAGCACTTTAGCTATCGTTCTTGCTCCGCCATGGTGACCACCATAAGGAGAAGAATGGCAAGCTCAAGAATAATATTTTTGCTCTTCATCCGGTACACATCTTCTAATTACCCCATTCGTGCAAATACGGAAGAGGTAAGGCTCGTCCCAATAATAATATTGACAATCCCGTTTGAGCTTCTTCCTTTGATTTGAAGAGAACTCATCCGGGATGATTCCACATACAAGGAAGTTTGCTATATTGACGAACCATGGCACCTCCTTCATTGAAATGGCCAAGAGTTGATCATCGGGGAAGGAGTCATTGATTTCAAGGCCATCATGCGGCCTCCCCTCCTCCTCCAAATGAGACAAGTGGTCCGCCACTTGATTTTCACTCCCTTTCCGATCTTGAATGTAAATATCAAACTCTTGCAACAATAGCACCCATCTCATCAACCTAGATTTTGAATCTTTCTTGCTCATAAGATAGCAAAGTGTCGCATGATCCGTATGAACAATAACATTTGCACCCATCAAGTATAGGCGGAACTTCTCAATTGCAAACATAATGGCAAGGACCTCTTTTTCAGTAACGGTGTAATTTACTTGGGCATCATTCATAGTCTTACTAGCATAGTAGACCGGATGAAAACTCTTATTGATACATTGCCCCAAAACTGCTCCAACAGCTACATCACTAGCATCGCACATAAGTTCAAAAGGAATACTTGCACAAGAGGTTCATCACTTTGGAAATTTTGTGGCCAAGGACAATGCCCTCCTCGACCAAGAAATGGCATTTCTCCAAATTCAACACCAACTTCGTTTCTTCACACCTTGCCAATACTTTATCTAAATTTGCCAAGCAATCATCAAAGGAATCCCCGACTACCGAAAAGTTATCCATGAAGACTTCAAGGTAGTCCTCGACCATATCCATAAAGATCGCCATCATACACCGTTGAAATATTGTCGGTGCATTGCATAAGCCAAATGGCATCCGCTTGAAAGCGAAAGTGCCATAGGGTCAAATCAAAGTTGTTTTCTCTTGATCTTCTGGGGCAATAAGGATTTGATTGTATCCCGAATATCCATCTAGAAAGCAATAGAAAGCACGGCCGGCCAACCTATCAAGCATTTGGTCAAGAAAAGGGAGTGGGAAATGGTATTTCCTTGTCACTTTGTTTAGCTTCCGATAGTCCATACACACTTTTCACCCGGTCACCGTTCTTGTTGGAATCAAATCGTTCTTATCATAGTTATGCCCCCTTCTTAGGGACATATTGCATCAGAGAAGTCCACGAACTGTCGAAAATGGGATAGACCACCCCGACATCTAACCACTTGATGATCTCCTTTTTGACCACGTCTTGCATTGCTTCATTGAGTCTCCTTTGAAGTTCTATGGAGTGTTTGGCATCTTCCTCCAAGTTAATCTTGTGCATGCAAAACGCGGGGCTTATTCCCCGAATATCCGCAACAGTCCACCCAATAGCTTTCTTTCTCTTATGCAGCACCGCCAATGTGGAGTCAACCTGCATGTTAGTCAAACAAGAGGAAAGAATAACCGGTAAAGTAGAACTAGGGCCAAGGAATTCATACCTTATATGTGGAGGCAATGGCTTCAACTCCAAGATATGGGGCTCTTAAATTGAAGGCTTTGTAGGAGGAGTTTTCCTGTTCTCAAGATCCAAGGAAAGCTTCCGGGGTGCATAGTTGTACGACCCTCTTCCTTGAAAAAAGAATTAACACATTCCATGAAGCCATCCATCTCGTCATCATCAAAATTTAGCAAGATGGCATCTAACATGTCACCCACATTAATCATGGCACTTGAATCATCAATAATCACATCGGTCACCAAGTCCACGAAGGAACACACTTCATTAGTATTCAGTTGCCTCATAGATTTGCACACATGGAACACTACCTTTTCTTCATCCACCCAGAAAGTGAGTTCTCCGGATTCTACATCAACAAGATCCTTCCCCGTTGCAAGGAAAGGTCTACCAAAAATAATCGGGACCTCATAATCTACTTCACAATCAAGAATAACAAAATCCACCGGGAGAATGAACTTGTCAACTCAAACCAATACATCCTCAATCACCCCTAACGGTCTCTTCATTGTACGATCAGCGAAGCTTGTAGCAATGCCTTTGAAAGCATCAAAACTTACTTGATGAAGCCTCCAGTTTTGGCAGCCCCTATACCTGGAAAGTCGTTGATACTATATATTTCAGCACAAGAAAGGTCTGTTGGAGCGTTGTTGGCCAAAGAAAATAGTGAAGGGAAAGAAAACTCCCTTTACTACTTGAGCAAGATGATGAGATCAAATGAGCTGAATTATTCGCCAATCAAAAAGTTATGTTTAGCACTAGTTTTCTCAATCCAAAAGTTGAAGCACTACTTTCAAGATCATGTCGTTCGTCTTGTTTCTAGAGTTAATCTGATCAAGTTTGTGATGTCAAAACCTGTCCTTAGTGATCGATTAGCAAGATGGTACCTCCAGTTTCAACAATTCGAAATTGTGTATATCCCTCAAAAGGCTATAAAACGACAAGCGTTAGCAGACTTCTTGGCAGATCACCCTATACCTGATGATTGGGAGATAACCGACGAACTACCTGATGAGGAAGCAATGGTCATTGAAATTGAACCTCCATGAAAGATGTACTTTGATGGTGCTACACATCACGAAGGAGCTGGTGCTAGTGTAGTATTTGTCACTTCTCAAGGTGAAGTTCTGCCCTACTCTTTTGCATTGATGCAACTCTGCTCTAACAATGTTGCTGAGTATCAAGCATTAATACTTGGGCTTGAAATGGCTGTCAAAATGAAGCAGTTGCAATTACAAGTCTTTGGTGACTCTCAGTTGGTGATCAACCAACTTCTAGGTAGTTACGAGGTCAAGAAACCTGAACTACACCCATATAATGATTATGCTAAAAACTTAATGGGGTGGGTCAGTGACGTGACTATTCAACATGTGCCAAGGAAAGAAAACAAGAAGGTTGATGCTTTAGCTGCCCTAACTTCATTGTTAACCCTCGCTTCCTTTACTGCAAAGATACTCTATATAGAAGATGATTTGAGGGAGTACTCTTGCGATGCTTAGGGGAAGATGAAACATTCCAATATTTGCAAGAAGCGCATTCGGGGTTATCTAGATCACATCAGTCTGGACCAAAGCTCCACTTCCATATAAAATGGATGGGATATTATTGGCCAAAAATGGTAAAATATTGCTTGGACTACGCTCGAAGATGCAAGGCTTACCAGTTCCACGCAAATTTTATGCATCAACCTCCTGAAATGCTACATCCGACTGTTGCATCATGGCCATTTGATGCTTGGGGACTGGATGTTGTTGGACCACTGCCAAAGTCCTCTGGTGGGCACCTATACATCTTGGCTGCAACTGACAGCTTCTCAAAATAGGCTGAAGTTGTTGCTCTTAAGGAAGTAAAGATGGAAAATGTTGCAAGTTTCATCCGAGTAAATATTATCTATCGCTTTGTCATTCCTCGTTACATAATAACGGATAATGGCAAGTCGTTCGACAATAGGTTAATGAACAAGATTTGTGAACTCTTTGGCTTCAAGCAACGTAACTCTTCTATGTACAATGCTACTGCCAGTGGTCTAGCTGAGGCATACAACAAGACTCTATGTAACTTGTTAAAGAAAGTAGTCTCCAAATCCAAACGAGATTGGCATGACCATATGGAAGAAGCTCTGTGGGCATATAGGAAAACTCACTGCACGCCAACACAAGAGACCCCTTATTCACTCATTTATGGAGTCAAAGCCGTCTTGCCACTCGAGCGTCAAATACCTTCATCACGATTAGCTATTCAAGAAGGGATCACTGATGAAGAAAATGCTCGACTTTGATTAGCAGAGTTAGAGGCTCTTGATGAGAAGAGGTTGGAAGCTCAACAGAGTCTTGAATGTTATCAAGCTTGATTGTCTCGCGCCTTCAATAAAAGAGTTCGCCCGAGATCCTTTCAAGTAGGAGATCAAGTCCTCGCTATACGAAGACCCATTATTACTTCCCATAAACCTGTAGGGAAGTTCACTTCAAAATGGGACGAGCCATATGTCAATCTTACTCAAGTGGGGCTTACAAGCTAGTTGATGCAGATGGCATGAGAATCGGCCCTATCATTGGCAAGTTTTTGAAGAAGTATTATCGATGAAGTTGAAATGGTCCTTGATATATGCACCTAAACTACATGTTCCTACACTCCTAGCCCGCATGAGTCTAAACTATGTACGGCCCACCAAAAAATAAAAGAGTCCGGTAGGTTGAAACCTCGAGAGAGGCGGCCTAGGCAAACGTTAGGACACAAAAACAAATTAAACAAATCACCCATTCTGAACTACGATATGACTTGATCCTCTTCACCGAGGTACATAGGCAGCTTAGAGTTTCATTCTATGTTCAGTCGCATAAGTTCAAAAGATACGTATTGCCCCAATTGTTGTCTAAATGATGTATGATGGAAGTAATTCATTCAACTAGCACTTGAAAGTCGGGCTGAAATATCATTATTCTATTGAATTTTGGATCTCATAGGACTTAGGGGGGGCAAGCCTCCATGGTAAACCAGTGTCTTCAATGGGACGATTATAGTCTTTTCGGAGGCTACCAAGTATTTGCGTTGAAGTTTGGAGGTTCACTATGTCTTCATGTTTGCCAAATCATTAAGTCTGCCGGTCTTCAAGTCGCAATATTTAAGCCTCCAAGTCTTCAAGTTGAAGTCTTCAACTCTGTCAGTCTTCAAGTTGAGGTCCTTAAACTCGCCGGTCTTCAAGTTAAAATATTTAAGCCCTCAAAGTTTTCAGGTTGAAGCATCAAAGTCCGCCGAATCTTCAAGTCCATCAAATCTTCAAGTTTGTCGGTCTTCAGGGTGAAGTCTGCAAAGTCCGCCAAAGGTTCAAGTTGATGTCATCAAGTCCACCAAGTAATCGAGTTGAATCTTTCAAATTTTTCAAACTTAAGGTGGACATGTTAGTCCCTTTGCACCTTAAGTTTGCCTCTTCATGGGTTTGTCCTTAAATGGAACTATAACTTTCCAATCTTAAGGTGGACATTTAAGTCCCTTTGCACCTTAAGTTAGCCTCTTTAAGGATTTACCCTTCTATATGATGCCATGGATTTGTCCTCCAAATGATATTGAGGATTTCTCCATTATTGTCGTGGACTTGTACTTCGATATGCCTTATGAACCTTTGCGTCCTGAAATGACCTCCGATTTTTTGGGCGGGATGAGTATCTATCCATTCACACCTTGAGAGTAATCTCTCCGATAGTTGGGCCACCTTGAGAGTAATTTCTCTGATAGCCGGGCCACATTGGGAGTAATATCTCCGATAGTCGGGCCACATTGAGAGTAATCTCTCTAATAGTCGGGACACATTGAGAGTAATCTCTCCGATAGTCGGGCCATATTGAGAGTAATCTCTCCGATAGTCGGGCCACATTGAGAGTAATCTCTCCGATAGTCGGGCCACATTGAAAGTAATCTCTTCGATAGTCGAGCCACATGAGAGTAATCTCTCCGATAGTCGGGCCACATTGAGAGTAATCTCTCCAATAGTCAGGCCACATTGAGAGTAATCTCTCCAATAGTCGGACCACCTTGAAAGTAATTTCTCCGATAGTCGGGCCATCTTTAGAGTAATCTCTCCGATATTTGGGCGGGGAGGAGTACTCATCCCTTCACACCCTAAGATTGTACTCTTCATTCATGGATCATCTCATTAAACAATAACACATCTTTCTTGTTTGAACTACAAAAAGCCAAAAAGGATAACAAAAGAAAAAAAGCACAAGAAAAGAAAATTACCTTCGTGTCAATGCTTCCGTGTCCACAAAACTAGACTCAAATGGCTTGCAGATGTTGCAATTGATGCCGATTGAATGGAAGATGTGCGGCTATTTATAGAAGAAGTGAGACCATTACTAGAAGTTTAATGGCGATGTGGGACTGGAAGTTTGTTAGAGTCCAACAAGAATTTGATATCCTAATTCAACTAGAAGAAAAAGTTACTGGCGGTGGAATTTGCTTACATATATGCAAATTGAAAAGAGGACAATATTAGTTCTATTTCTAGTGAACTAGGGAAACAATATCCTAGGAATACAATAACGATATCTACGTGGATTTAGCCTAATACCATTATTCAAGTCAAATACATTGAAAATGGACGTTGCTAGAAGTTGTATGGGATGTTTTTCATGACCATATGTACGTACGAAGTTCTTTTACTTCAAGCCTACTCTTTTAAATTCACACAACAAGTCTTGAAGTAGGGGGCATTTGTTGGTATTTCAAATTAATTAGAATTAAATCCGTAAAATAATTTGGACTATATTTTAAATTCAAGATATATTAGTACAAATAACTTTATTGGGCTAATATAATTGGATTTGTTATATAAGTCCAACATATATGGATTAAATAAAAGAGTCTTAATCCATTGGGCTAGCCCATTTAATTGGGCTAAAGTGATGAGCCCACTTCATTAAGCCCAAGATGTCATCTTCTAGAGGCCCAGTTTGGTGCCACATGTCAAATGACGTGGCGTGCCAAGTCAAACGAAAGAGCCAATAGGATTATGCCACGTGTCAAAATGACAAGGCATGCAAAGTCAAATTAAAGGGCTAATGAAACTGCGCCACGTATGCAAGTGACATGTTCTGACAAATCAAATGCGGCCTTGTCATACTTCAATTTGATTGGTCAGAAAGAGTTTGTTCTTATCATAACTCTTCCCTCCCACAACTATAAATAGGGGTCTTCATAAACCAGAAAAAGGAATAGAAGTTATAACAAGAAGGAAGAAAGAGTTCGTGGATCAAACGCTGCAAATTCCTCCACAAGTTCAAATTCAAGTTCAAGCAATCAAGTTCATGCTCAAGAAAGAAGAACAAGTCAATTTCAAGCTCAAGAATGAAGAACAAATCAAGTTCAAGCTCAAGAACGAAGAACAAATCAAGATTCAAGGAGTACCAGTTCAAATTAAAGTTCGTGCTAGTTGAATTAAAGATCATCGTTCGTGGAAACAACTACATATTCAAGATCAAGCTCAAAGGCCCTTGGATTTATTTACTATTGGAAAGAAGAATCAGAGGATTCATAAAAATTGTACACTCATATTATTTGAAATCAAATATTACGATTATTGCAATATTGTTTGGTCTTGATTTTATTTTCTCGATCCAATTTATTGTCTACAAATGGGTCTAAGTCCCAAAATACTCAACTATTAACCGGCTGTGGATGCCCCATTTGAAACCTGAGGGCCACAAATGCGACCTTTGAAAATGCGACCCTGAGCTTGCAAATGCAAACCCAGGTTGCCCCTAACCGATGTCGCAAATGTGATCCTTACCTCTGCAAATGCAAGCAGACCTTTGCAAATGCAAGGTCTGCAGCACCAGCAATCTGAAGTTCTTCCCAGATCTTAAATCAATCTAAAACTCACTCGAGCCCCTCGGGACCCATACCAAATATCCTCACAAGTACATAAACCTCTTACGAACTCGCTCGCAAGCTCCGGGCATCAAAAGAATATACAAAACAACAAATTGAACACCAAAATGCATCATGCAAACTTTAAAACTCAAGAACTGCAATATTCACAACTAAGTGTCTGATTCCTACCAAACCAACTCGGAATGAGATCAATATTTGCACAGAAGTTCCAATTGACAAAATGAACCTATTCCATCTCTCGAAAAAACAATCCGGATCTGATAGCGTCAAAGTTAACTCATGGTCAAACTTATGAAATTTCTAAACCTTCAAATGCCAACCTTCGGCAAAAAGAGCAAACTCATCCTAGGAACCTCCAAATCCAAATTCGGGCAGATGCCTAAGTCCAAAATCACCATACGAACCTATTGGAACCATCACAACATGAATTTCGAGGTCGTTGACATAAAATCAAACCTTGGTCAACTCTTGTAACTTAAGCTTCTAACCATGGAAATAAGTGTTCCAATTCACTTCAAAACCTTCCCGAAACCAAACCAACCATCCCCACAAGTCAAAAGAATAAAACTAAGCACACGGGAAGCATCAAATGGGGAAACTGGGCTCAAATATACAAAATGACCAATCGAGTCATTACTTTATCCCCCCTTAAACAAATATCCGTCCTCAAACGGGTGTAGAATCATACCATCAAAAAGGTGAGGATATCTGCTCCGCATATCATGCTCAGTCTTCCAACTCGCATCCATAACCAGTTGACCTCTCTATTAAACCTTCACTGATGCCATATTCTTCGACCTCAGCTTTTGAACCTGCATATCCAAAATGGCCACTGGCTCCTTATCATAAGTCCAACACATATGACGGATCCTCATACTACTTCCGAAGCATGGAAACGTAAAACACCGGATGAACTCCCAAAAAGATGGGTGGCAAAGCAAGTCTGTAGGCCACTTCACCAACTCTCTCCAAAATATCAAAAGGACCAATATACCAAGGACTCAACTTGCCCTTCTTTTCGAATCTCATCACACACAACATGGGCAAAACTTTGAGTAGAACCTTCTTGCCCACCATGAATGCCACATCACGAACTTTCCTATCGACATAACTCTTTTGCCTGGATTGCGATGTACGAAGCTCCTAAATAAATTTTACCTTCTCTAAAGCATCACGAACCAAATCTGTGTCTATAGCCTAGCCTCACCAGGCTCAAACAAACCAACCAGAGAACGAAATCACCTCCCATACAATGCCTTGTAAGGAGCCATCTGGATACTCGACTGGTAGCTATTGTTGTAGGCAACTCCACTAGGGGTTGAAATTGGTGCAACTAACCTCCGAAATCTATGATGTATGCCCTCAACATATCCTCGAAGATCTGAATGGTCTATTGTCTGAGAGTGAAATGCAATACTCAGCTCAACATGTGTGCCCAACTCATGCTGAACCACTCTCCAGAAGTACGAAGTAAACTGAGTGACGCGATCTAAGATGATAGAAATAGGTACACCATGCAAGAGAACAATCTCCCGGATGTTGATCTTAGCCAGCTGCTCTAAAGTGTGGGAAGTCATGACTGGAATAAAATGTGAAGACTTGGTCAGTCTGTTCACAATGACCCAAATTGCGTCAAATCTCCTCAATGTCCGTGGAGAACCTACCACAAAGTCCATAGTGATACGCTCCCACTTCCACTCCAGTATGTTAATCTTCTGAAGCAAACCACCAGGTCTCTGATGCTCATACTTGACTTGCTGACAATTCAAACACCAAGCAACATACCCAATGATGTCTTTCTTCATCCTCCGCCACAAATACTACTGCTTCAAATCATAGTACATCTTCGTAACACTCGGATGAATGGAATACTGTGAACCATGAGCACTTCAAAAATCAACGTACTCAACCCATCCACATTAGGTACACAAATCTGGCCCTGAAGCCGTAACACACCATCATCACCATAGGTTACCTCTTTAGCACCACCTCGTTGCAGCGTGTCCTTAAGGACAAGCAAATGGGTTTCATCATACTGGCGAGCCTTAATGCACTCAAACAAAGACAACTAAGACACAACACAAGCAAGGACTCTACTCGACTCTCAAATATCCAACCTCACCAACCTATTGGCAACCTTCTGAACATTCATAGCTAACAGCCTCTCCCCAACTGGAATAGATGCTAAACTCCTCATGCCCTATGCCTTTCTACTCAAGGAATCTGCTACCACATTGGCCTTCCCCTAATGATACAGAATGGTCATAACATAATCCTTTAATAGCTCCAACCGTCTCCACTGCCTCATATTCAAATCTTTCTGTTTAAGCAGATACTGTAGACTTTGATGATCCATATAAACCTTAAAAGACACTCTATATAAGTAATGCCTCCAAATCTTGAGCACGTGTGCAATACCTGCTAACTCCAAAACCTGCACCAGAAAATATTTCACATGGGGCTTCAACTAGTGCGACCCGTAGGCAATCACCCCACCGTCATGCATCAACATACACCCAATGCCAACCCGTGAAACATCACAGTAAACTGTATATGAACCTAATCCCGAAGGCAAAACCAGAATTGGAGATGTAGTCAAGGCAGTCTTGAGCTTTTGAAAGCTCTCCTCACACTCGCCAGACCACCTAAATGGGGCACCCTTCTGAGTCAACTTAGTCAATGGGGCTGTAATGGATGAAAAACCCCTCCACAAAGCGGCAATAATACCTAACCATTCTTAGGAAACTATGGATCTTTGTACAGGTAAAAGGTCTGGGCCAACTCTGAACTACCTAAATCTTCTTCAGATCCAACTTAATTCCCTCACTAAATATCACGTGATCCAGGAATGCCACCAAGTCCAACCAAAACTCACATTTAGATAACTTGGGATATAGCTTCTTCTCCCTCAAAGTCTGGAGCACGATCCTCAAATGTTGCTCATGATCCTCCCTACTATGGGAATACACCACTACATCATCAATGAACACAATGACGAACGAATCAAAATAAGGCTGGAATACAATATTCATCAAATGCATAAAAGATACTGGGAATTAATCAATCCAAACAACATCACCAAAAACGCATAATGCACATAACGAGTCCTAGAAGTAGTCTTAGGGATTTCTAAAGCCCTGATCTTCAACTGGTGATACCCCGACCACAAGTCAATCTTCGAGAACACCCTGACACCCTGAAGCTTAAAAAATATCATCAATGTGAGACACTGGATAATTGTTCATGATGGTCACCTTGTTCAACTACTGATAGTCAATATACATTCTCATAGACCCATCCTTTTTCTTAACAAATAACATCGGCGCATCCCAAGGTGAAACACTAGGCCTAATAAAACCTTTATCTAATAATTCTTGTAACAGTTCCTTCAATTCATTCAACTTTGTTGGAGCCATGTGATATGATGGAATAGAAATGGGTTGAGTGCCCGGGCCAAATCAATGCCGAAATCAATATCCCTATCGGGCGGCATGCCCTGTAGGTCTGCAGGGAACACGTCTAGAAACTCCTTCACCACGGGCACTGAGTCAACCGTGGGAGTATCAACACTGACATCTTTCACAAAGGCTAAGTATGCCAAATACCCCTTCTCAACCATCCATTGAGCCTTCAAAAAGGAAACCACCCCTACTAGGAATATGCCCCAAAGAACCTCTACATTCCAACCTTGGCAACCACGGCATAGCCAATGTCATGGTCTTAGCGTGACAATCAAGAATATCATGATACTGATATAATCAATCCATACCCAAAATCACATCAAAAGCTACTATATTAAGCAACAGAAGATCAACTCTAGTCTCGTAGCCACCAAGAATGAACAAACAAGGATGATAGACACGATCCACCATAATAGAATCACCAACGGGTGTAGACACATAAATACGAGTGTCAAAACATTCACGAGACATATCCATATATGAAGAAAAGTAGGATAACACATACAAATAAGTAGAACACAAATCAAATAAAACTGAAGCATCTCTATGACAGACTAGAATGATACTTGTAATGACTACAGCTGATACGACTACCTCAGTCCTATCGCAGAAAACATAACAAATGGCCCAGCCGCCCCCTCTAGGACGACCTCTACCCGTTTGTCCCCCACTTCTAGTGGTTGTGTAGGTGGAGCAGTATCTGGAGCAGGAATCATAGTCTGAGTACCCTGCTGAGGTCCACCCATCTAAAGTCTGGGAGAATCCCTCACAAGGTGTCTAGTTTCACCACACTCGGAACAACCTCTCTGCGGGCGTGGTTGTTATTACTGAGTATGTACCCCACGACTGGAATAACCTTTGTAGGATTTTCATATAGTAGCTGCACTAAAAGATGGATGTCCGGTACGAGTGCTCTAAAATCCATGGCTAGCTAGAGCACTACGTGAAACCTAAAGTACGGACTGAACTGGTCGACTAACAAAGCCTCTACCATGAGGGCCCTTGGCCATAGAGTAGAAAACACTGAATCCTCAAGGACCACGAGGCCTCTTAGCCTCTCTATCCTCCATCTCCTGCCCGTGGATACACTCTGACCTCCTAGCAATCTCCAAAACCTGCTGAAATGCCGTATTTATCTCCATCTCCCGTGCCATACCAAATCTAAGGTTATAGGTGAGTCCCTCAACAAATCTACGGACTCTCTCTCTCTCTCTCTCTCTCTCATTAGAAACCAAAGGGGTTGCATGGAAAGAAATTTAATAAACTTCATAGCATACTGACTGACAGTCATACCCTCCTAGCGTAAGTTCTCAAACTCGCTACACAAATCCTCCCTACGGGTCTATGGCATAAACTCCCCAAAGAAAAGATCTGAAAATTGGGACCATGTCAGTGGTGCGGTACTAGCTAGCCTACTCAGCTTATATGTCTTCCACCATCTATATGTCGGCCCCGTTAATTGAAAAGTAGTAAAGTCAACTCCGCTCGACTCTACTAAACCCACAGTATGGAGAATACGATGACACTAATCCAAGAAACTATGTGCATCCTCATAATCTCCTCCACTGAACTTGGGAGGATGATGTTTTTGAAACCTCTCTAAATTCTTTGACCCCTCAACCGACACAACTGGCCCAACCTCAGACTGAACTGCAACTACCGGTTGCGCCGGCATAGCGCCTGATGTTTGATAAGCATGAGCTGGCTGCTCTGGTGTATGGGCGGTGGGAGTCTGGGATCATGCCCCGGCCTATGAAGTAGCTAGTGCGACCAAAACCAACCCTGTAGGGGCCAAACTCCCAAACATACTCCCGAAGTGAGCTATAGACTCCTAAAGTCCCGGTGTAGCAATAGGCCTCTCAAGTGCCTCAGCGGGTCCCACCTGCTCAACATGATCAGTCTCCTGCTCCTCAATTAGAACTACTGGTGGCTCCATAACTTTTGCTCTGGCAGGGGCTCTAGCCACAAAGTGTGCCCCACCTTGGCCTCTACCACGGCCTCGACCTCGACCTCTTGCAACTCTAACGGGTGTGCTGGTGTGCCTGCTCAGCCGATACCCCAGAACGCATCCTCACCATCAATGAGAGAATAGAAGATTAAGGTTCAAATGCGGGACAACAAATCCGCACGATAAAGAATGGAAAAAAGGGAAGTTTCCTAATAGCCTAGTAGCCTCTCGAAGTTAAGTACAAATGTCTCTATACTTATCTGAAGGACTATACTGGACTTGGTCTGACTCGTAGAACCTATGAACCTAGGGCTTTGATACCAACTTGTCACGATCCAAATCCCACCCTAGGGGTCGAGATGGAACCTAATCTTTGAGACTAGGTTAGCCAATCACTTAACAATATTAAATAAAAAAGACATCATATAATAAGACAGAATCTAATATAAAAGCGGAAATAGAGTACTTCCCAGAACTAGGTAGTACAGAGTCATGAGCTCTAACTGATTACATAAGGATGTCACAAAATATAATACTATTCGGAAGCAGTATTAATGTAAAAATGAGACTACAAGGGACTGCCACAGTCATACAGCTCTACCTTTTGATCTTCGTGATCAATTAATGCTCTCACTCCCTAGGTCCACTGCCTCCAACAGATAAATTTGCACAAAAATATCCAAACGTGTAGTATGCGTACACCGTAATTGGTACTCACTAAGTATCAAGACTAACCTCGGTGAAATATTGATGAGGTTCAAGTCATATGACACTCACTGGTCAAACAACTTGTACAATATATCAATAACTAGCAACAGAATATATAACGAAAAAGAATATTAACAATCCCTTCAGAACATGTGATAACAACTCAACGCAAAAAAAGTCCAAATTTGACAACAAACCATCAATTATAAATACAAACATATGGAACCTCGTACCCACATTTTCTATTACAATAACCATATCCACCATTATCACTTTATGCCCTGATACAAAAGAAATATCTACCCTTATCGCTCTGATATATCAATGTCCACCCTTATCTCTCTGCAAATGACAATATTCACCCTTATCGCTCCGGATTGCCGTTATCCACCCTTATCGCTCTGTACCTCGACATAATAACAATATCAATCACAATCACATGGCAAAAACCCAGTTCCAACACCCAAACAATCCGCTTAACATGTCCACATGTGCCACAATTACAACATAGCAACAAGTCAAATCATCATCGAAAACATACGATAATAAATTGTTAACAAGGGCACAATGACATGATAATCATAAGATACGAATGGGGGTACAAAATATAAAGCATGACTATGGCTAAATCAATTTGTAAATATCAAGTTCATGTAGTCCCGTAATGATTAAGCATGTTTCTTGTAAGACATATTACCAAATTATGGCATATTAATAGCCTAAAGTCTAATCCGGTCATAATCCACATATAGCACTTGTGTACACACTCATCACATAACGTACACGTCACTTTTTACATAACACAAATACGCAAATAAGGTTAAATCCTAAGGGGTATTTCACCCACAAGGTTAGGAAAGATACTTACCTAAACAAGTCAAATCAATACTCTAAAATTGCCTTTCCTTTAAAAATCATCTTCGTCCGGGTCAAATCTTGTCAAAAACGATTCAATAACATCAACTAATAGTAAAGAAATCAATTTCAATTAATAAAGTCTCAATCTTTGCAAATTTCCAAAAATTCATTTAAATTCAACCCCGAACCCACACGGTCAAAACCCGAGTCAATGGGTAGATCTCGACTACCCATAACCCCATGAGTCGAAATATGTGATTAGTTTCTAAAACTGGGTCCAAATGAACTCTCAAATCCCAAAATTTTTATTTTTTTAAACATAGTACAAAACCCCAAAAATTTCCTTTCAAATACCATGATTTAGGTGTAAACGTCCATGAAAATCAAGATATGATATCAAAATTAATTGAAAATTACTTACCCAATAGCCTTGTGTAAAAATCCTCTTCCAAAATTTCTCCTCACCAAGTCTAGGGCTCAAAATATGATAAAATGGGTCTAAGTACAAAAATACTCAGATATTAACTAGCTGCGGATGCGATATCCGCAAATACAACCCCAAGCTCGCAAATGCGAACCCAGACTGCCCCCAACATATGTCGCAAATGCGATCCTAACCTTCGGAACTGCGAAGTCCTCTACTGCCAGCCAATGTTGCAAATGTGACATATTCCTCACAAATGCGAGGTTCTCCCAGGAAGCCTTCCATCACAAATGCAAAAAGGCCTCCACAAATGCGGCCCTTCGCAAATGCGAGGTCTGCAACACTAGCAAACTGAAGTTCCTTCCAAATCACTCCAAAATTAATCCAAAACTCACCCCGAGCCCATCGGGCCCCACACCAAACATCCTCATAAGTATAAAAATATTATATGAACTTGCTCGCAAGCTCGGGACATCATAATAATATATAAATCCATGAATTGAATACCAAAACACATCATGAAAACTTTAAAACTCAAGAACTCCAATATTCACAACCAAGCATTTGATTCCTACCAAACCAACTCGAAATGAGACCAAACTTTAGACACAAGTTTCAAATGATAAAACGGACCTATTCCAAGTTCCGAAATAATAATCCAAACCCGATAGCCTTAAAGTCAACTCATGGTAAAACTTATAAAATTTCTAAACCTTTAAATTGCCAACGTTCGGCAAAAAGAGCTAAATCATCCTAGGAACCTCCAAATCCAAATTCGGATATATGCCTAAGTCTAAAAACGCCATACAAACCTATTAGAACTATCAAAACACGAATCCAAGGTTGTTAATATAAAATCCAAATCATGGTCAACTCTTATAACTTAAGCTTCCAACCATGGAACTAAGTGTTCCAATTCACTCCAACACCTTCTTAAAACCAAACCAACCATCCTCGCAAGTTACAAAACAATAGCTAAGCACACGGGAAGCATCAAATAGGAAAATAGGGCTCAATTACACAAAATAACCGCCCGGATCATTACATGTTCATGGTATTATAGGACTTGTATTTCTGTTTATGTAACTCTCAAACAGATGATGTATTTCTTCTTGCCAATATTTAAATTTAAATCTTAGTTGCACATGACTTGTACCATCAGTTCTTGAGGTTCGTTGAGTAAATTTTTGTATTCTTATTTTTTTTATTAATCATCTTTGGTATTGAGAATGTTGTATGTTAGCTGGCTTACCTAGCAGGTTGGGTCATGTTCCACCATGATTTAGTGGGATTCTAGATCATGTTAGAATAATAAAAATTAATCAAATATCAGTTACAGTTACTAATATATAAGTTAGGAAGAAAATCATTTCCAATATCGCCTCCTTGAGTAGTCTAGTCTTAAAAATAAAATAATATAAAATAAGCTAATTCTGAAATCCCTTAGTTTTATCCCAGCTACTTCTGTTCGCAATTGCGTAGCTCGCAAATGCGAAGTGGCCCCTGAGCCTCAAAAGTTGCAAATGCGATACAGACTTCACAAATGTGATCTCAGCTCTACAACTGCAAGCATCGCAAATGCGATCTTAGTTGCGAAGCTGGCCTATCCTACCCATACATCGCAAATGCGAGGTCTAGTTCGCAAATGAGAACCTCCCATGTTTGAGTAGCTCATTGCAAATGTGATGACTGAAACACCAGCAATTCTAGATCTTGACAAAACAACCCGAACTCAATCCGAAACTCAATCGAGCACCTTGGGCCCCATTTTAAATATCTTTACAAGTATATAAACTTCACACGAACTCGCTCATCATCTCAAAGCATCAAAATAATATCTACAATCAAGAATCAAGCATCAAATTTCAATGATTGTCAAGTGTTCATAAGTTCAAATTCCAACTTTCAACAATAAGCACCGAAACGGCCTCGGGTCACCCGAGACCCATAACAAATATACGTACAAGTCTAAAAAGTATTATACAAACCCACCGGAATCGTCAAAGCACTAATCTGAGGTCATTTACCAATAATGTTGACTATGGTCAACTCCAACAGCCTTAAAGTTCAAAAACTAAAGTTTCTTTATAAAAACACATCTAAACTTTCCAGAAATCAAAATGAACTATGCACACAAGTTATAAATCATCAAATGAAGCTATCCACGGTCTCAAATCACAAAATAGAAAGCTAGAACTCAACACAACCTATCGGATCGTTACAATATGCTTGGTCATTATTTTAAACAAGAAAACAAGAACTTGCTTGATTTCCCAGACTCATCCATTTTTAATTTCTTAGAAATAAATTAGTAATTCAGAGTAGGACCTGGTGACTGTAACAAAGGGATTTTGGAAAGAGATATGTTGTGGGCTTTGAGAAGGTGGGTGATAACCATACCGTAGGGAAGGTTTGTGGGATCGTCGGCACTCTCAATTATGAAGTTGGTAACCCAGAAGGAAAATTTAACTTTATGCCAAGTCATGAGGCAATAAAAAAGAAAGGTATCCCAATGGGAGAATGTAGAGAATGAGTTTGTACGGGGAAGAAGGGTTATTGCCACAATGTGTGTGAGAACTCGGATTTCAAAGCTTACATCACTAGGGCCTAATTGACTACGAAGGGAATCATTGGGTGACTCAGCTATGCATCATTTTCCTTAGTCAAGAGAAATTTCAAAGTGTTTAGGCCAGGTATTTTTGAACAAAATGGAGAATCTAGAATACTTACACTGAAAAATGGAATCAAACAAGGCATAATCCAGAACAATATGCTTACCAAGAACTAACGACTCTAATTTTTCAGGTTTTGGTGAACAAAGATTTTCATAGAACATTTTAGCTAGGGCTTCATAAACCTTTGGAGGGGGAAGAGAGAGAAAGTTTTTTCAAACTTAAAAATCGAAGACTTCCTTTACCTTGCAGTTGAGGCTTTCCATGTCATCCAGATCAATAACCCTGCCATGGGCTATTGGTTTGTCCTTGAATGCAATGAAGGTGTCTCTATTTGGGGTGTCCCAGAAGTTGATGTCAGAATCTAGAGAGCTTGTGAAGTCTGTTTTGGGTTTCTTTGGAGTGAGCGACTCAAGATTATCTTCTATAGGGCGTTTGCCTAGGGCTTTGTCGTTCAAACTACATGCATCATCAAAGAGTTCTGCCTATGAAGAGGCAAAGTCTTCTTAGTGCTCTGACCCTAAATTGACTGGGTCTGGAGGCTGTGACGAGGGTTTTGATTTGGAGCGAGTACTCTTTCGAGTGGAGGTAGAAGGGTTTTTGGAAATCTTTGCCATTAATGAGTGGAGAAGAAGGGTTTTAGTGTGATAGAACCGATGTGAGAGAGTGAAAGTGTTGTGGGGAACTAAAAAGGAGTGAGTTTAAACGTTGAGTGCAGAAAAGGAAAAGGTGTCAGTGAATAGATGTGATGATTGCTTTTCCTTCCTAGGGAGTCGTCAAAAGATGTGAAAAGAAGGAAAATCGGAGGCGCATCATTAATGATACTTACACACATAAGGAAATAAATCAAAAAGTGGCAGTAAAAATAATTAATAACACATAGGTCATAATTTTTGGTACTAAGTAAAATAATGCCAAGCAAATCCTGTAAAACACAAAATCTATCTTCATGTAAGGATTTTGTAAAAATGTCCGCTAATTGATTATTAGTGCTAACAAATATTAATTCTATATCTTCTTTAAGAATATGATATCTAATAAAATGATGCTTGATGTCCATATGCTTAGCTCTATAATGATGCACATGATTCTTTGAAAGACATATAGCACTAAAATTATAACAAAATATTTAAATAGGATTAAAAGATAATTCATAATCACCCAATTGATGGGACATCCAAAGTAGTTAAGCGCAACATTGTCCAATGGTAATGTACTCTGCCTCAGTTGTGGACAAGGCTACTGATCCTTGTTTCGACAAGACTACTGATCCTTGTTTCTTGCTATTCCATGAAATTAATGCTTTTCCCAGCAATTGATGTTCCACTAGTGCTTTTCATGTCATCTTTGTCACTTGCAAGATCAGCATCTGAAAATCCTTCAAATTTAAAATTGTTAGAACGTGGATACAATAGTCCATGAGAGGTAGTTCCGATAAGATAGAAAACTATTTGCTTTACTATGATTAAATCGACTCCTTAGGAGCTGACTGAAACCTGGCACATTTACACACACTGAATGTGATATCTGGTCGACTAGCAGTTAAGTATAGTAGTGATCCAATCATTCCACGGTACTTAGTTTCGTCCACTAATTTTTCTTTCTCATCTTTATCAAGAGTAGTTGATGGACTCATAGGCGTTCCAAGTGCTTTAGCATTTCTCATGCCGAATTTTTGAATCAACTCCTTAGTGTACTTCGTCTGACAAATAAATGTGCCTCTTTCTGATTGCTGAATTTGAATTCCAAGGAAGAATGTGAGTTCTCCCATCATACTCATTTCGAACTCACTATGCATGAAATTTGAGAAATCCTTGCACAAAACGGAGTTAGTACTGCCAAAAATAATATCATCAATATAAATCTGAATAATGAGATTCCCTTGAGAGGATCTTTTGATAAATAATGTAGTACATACTTTACCTCTAGTAAATCCATGATCAATTAGAAAAGAGCTCAGCCTCTCATACCAAGATCGAGGGGCTTTCTTGAGTCCATAGAGTACTTTAGTCAACTTATACACATGGTAAAGAAACTGTGAGTTCTCAAAACTTAGATGTTGTTTTACATATACATCTTGATCAATAAAATCGGTTTAAAAAGTCCTTTTAACGTCCATTTGAAATAGTTTAAGACTTTTAAATGAAGCATATGCAAGTAATATACGAATTGATTCTAACCGAGCTACCGGAGCAAATGTTTCATCATAGTCTGGCTTTGTTTCTAACTTTCTTTTCATCTTCATTCAACTTGTTTCTGAATACCCATTTGATTGCAGTATTTGCTGGCTTATGCACCAATTTCCATAATTAATTTTTATCAAATTGATCAAGTTCATCTTGCATGGCTTGTACCCAGATGGAGTTCTTTAAGTCTTCATCAACCTTCTTTAGTTCGATTTGAGATATAAGTACGATGTTGGCCTTTTTCTTGAGGGCTCCCCTTGTTTTCATTCCATCATTTGGATTTCCTATGATGAACTTCTACGGATATTCAGGTACACTTCTCCATTCATTTGGTCTCGTTTTAGGTAGCTGAGTGGTCGACTCCTTTTGAGATTCAACATGATCAGTGATAGGTTCATTAGTCGACTTTGAAGGCTCATTGCTGCTGTCAGTGGATTCTTTTTATTCCTGAGATTCATTCATCTTCGATACGTCTTGGTTAATGTCTTCATTACCTGCAATGATTCCTTTCTCGGCTATAGAGTTATTATCATCAAAGATAACCTGAACTGATTCCTCTACACACAGTGTACGTTTATTATAAACTTTAAATGATCTACTATTATTTGAATAGCCAAGAAATATACCTTTATCGCTTCTTGGATCGAACTTACCAAGATTATCTTTACCATTATTGTGGACAAAGTATTTGCTTCCGAAGGGATGAAAGTAGCCTATGTTTGGTCTTTTACTTTTCCACA
Organism: Nicotiana otophora; assembly: GCA_000715115.1. Taxonomy (NCBI): domain Eukaryota; kingdom Viridiplantae; phylum Streptophyta; class Magnoliopsida; order Solanales; family Solanaceae; genus Nicotiana; species Nicotiana otophora. The sequence continues at coordinate 80,091 of AWOL01S0042928.1, forward strand.
GTTCATATGGAGTCTTCTTCAAAATACGCCATATGAGACATCTATTAAGAATATGACATGTTGTGCTGACTGCCTCTGCCCAAAAGTGATTTGGCATAGAATGTTCCAATATCATTGTTCTAGCCATATCTTTTAGGGTTCTGTTTTTGCGTTCAACTACTCCATTCTTTTGAGGTGATCTAGGGGCTGAGAAATTGTAAGTGTATCCTTGTTCATTGCAAAGTTCTTCAAATGATATGCTCTTGAATTCTCCTCCATGATCGCTTTGTATGGTTGAGATGAGATACCTTTTTCTCTCTCAATTCTTTTGCAGAAGATCTTAAAATTCTTCAAGGCTTTATCTTTGTGAGATAGAAATATTACCCATGTAAAATGTGAGTAACATCAACAATGACAAAAGTATATCGTTTATCTCCAATGCTAGCAGTTCTAGTAGTTCCAAATAAATCCATGTGTAGTAGCTGTAGAGGCTTAGTTGTGGACACAACATCATTGGGTTTGAAAGAATTTCTAGTTTTTTTTCCAAGTTGGTATGCTTCACATACATGGTTTCTAGATAAATTGAGCTTAGGAATGCCAATAAATAGGTCAAGTCTATAAAGTTTTTCAATTAGGTGCATGCTTGGATGCCTAAGTTTCTTATGCCAAAGCCAGGGTCATCAGATATGGATGCCAGATAAATGTGACCATCTAAATTTTCAATGCAGTCTAGAATATAAACATTTTCATACCTTTTTCCTAGCATAATAATTTTACATGCCTCATTTTCGGCAGCACAACCTATTTTCTTCAATTCATACCCAGAGACACACAATTGACTTATAATTAGGAGATTATAGTTGAGTCCATCCATAAGATAATCTTATTTAATATCACAATTATTATTGAATGGAACTGTATCGGTTCCAATAATTTTTCCTTTCAAATCATCACCGAACTTGATATTTCCTCCATTTATTTTTGTAACTTTTTTGAATAGATTCTTGTCACCGGTCATGTGACTGGAACATGCACTATCTAGATACCATTTCCCTTTTTGACTTTTCCTGTGGTGTTCCTGTAAAATATAATTATTGCCTTCTTTTAGGTACCCAAACTTGCTTGGTTCCTTTTTGGTTAGTTCTAGTAATATCAAGACTATTTTTGGGCTTCAAGATCCATCCTGAAATATTTGAGCTACGAAATCTACAAAAGGAATATTTATGACCAATTCTATTACAGTGATGACATACAGGGGTGGATTTATCATTTGATCTACTGTTAGTGTCAGTACTAGTAGATCCATTTCCAATAGGTCTTTTTTCAGTTGACTTGTAAGTCGCTTGGTTTGACCTGACAGAGTTGTGACTAGTGGATTTTCATATGCCATTGAGTTGCAATTGCAATTCCTGAACTTCTTCTTGAAGTACATCTCTTTCGATTTAACAAACTTCAAGTTTAAGTTTCCAGTCCTTCTTCTCCCTATTCGGTCTCTTCAATTTATTTAGAATCTTTTGAGACTCTTTTAGAGTGAGATCAAGAATATCTTGTAATTTATTACATCTATCATATTCATAGGGTCTTACCTCGCTAGATTCACCAAGTTCCATGAAGCAATTTTTTGTGTTTCCTTGTTGTCGTCATCGGATATATCTTCATTTGTCCAGCAACCTGAAAACTTATTCATATCATTTTCTAATATACTAATAAAATATAAATTTGCAATTTATTCATGCTCTGAGCTGTCTTCATCACTCCAACTTCCAAAAGATTTATTTTTGTTAAATCCTCTAGAGGCTTTTTTGAGATCTTTCGTCTTGTATGTGACCATATTTTCCACATTCATAACATTTCTCATCGATCTTTGCTTGTTCATTGTATTATCTTGACGTTCTTCTGGAGCTCATTCTTCCCTTCTTGGAGTTCCTGTATCTTCTAATTAGCTCATTCATTATTTTGGAGACCGTGGCTATCTCTTCTTCTAGAGCCTCAGTGGCATTGTCATTTGCATCTTCAGATCCTTCGATCGAGGTTTTGAAAGCTATTGTTTTCTTCTTTTCTTCCTGTTCTCATTTTTTGAGATGTGTTTTCTCAAAAGCAATGAGATCTCGTCGTAGTTCATCATATGACAATTCGTGTAGATCTTGAGACTCAAGTACTACTACTTTTGTTTGCCAAGTAGTAGGTAGACTTCTTAGAATTGTTTGAACTTGTTCACCACTTGAGTATGGTCTTCCAAAGGCTTTTAGATCTCCAATGATTTTACTGAATCAGGCAAACATTTCCTCAATGAATTCACCTTCTTTCATCTGAAAAATTTCATAGTCATGGATTAGAAAATTTATCCTTGTTTCCTTTACTTTGCTTGTCCCTTTTATAAGTGACTTCCAACTTATCCCACATTTCTTTAGCTGAATCATAACTTGAGATCTTTTCATATTCTTCTCCGCTTATCGCGTTGTGTAGAAACTTTCGTGCCTTGGCATTAGCTTGTATTACTGTCATTTGCTAATCAAGTATTCATCTAAATCGATGGGTTCAGTAGATGTTTGTCCATCTGTTTTCTTTTTATCCTTTGCTGATGGAATTGGATATTCTCCCTTTTTAATTATGCGCCAAGTATTGACATCATAGGATTTTGTATAAATTTTCATGTGAACCTTCGAATGTGAGAAGTGTTGTCCATTGAAGTATATGGGCCTTACGTGTGAAGTCCCTTCTAGAAATAGAGCTCTGATGATTACTTAATTTGACATGATCATTTCTCACTAGTTGTTAAGCAAAATCAAAATGTGAGACCTGCTCTGATATCAATTGAAAGTACAAGAAGGGAGGTGAATTGTTATATTTTTCTTTTTATGACTAAGCAGTTGACTAATTTACCGATTAGCTAGAAATAGATGTGAGGTAAATGATAAAGACAGAATATGAAGTGCAAAACTTAAATAACACCAAGTATTTTTATACTGGTTCGGATTCATTGTGAATCCTACTCCAGTCCCCTTGGGTTAGAAGAGGGTTCTCTCTTCAAGGCTCCTTAAAGACTTCGTACAAGTGTGTTGATGTTATCACGAACACCAGCTGCCTTTTAGTTCTAAGTTCACTCTTTGTATTTTGATACAATGCCTCACCAATATTTTTTTCCCTTTCTTCTCTTTACTAGTTACACAATAAATCAAACTAAGATTTTAATACTTTCTTAGAGCAGAACAAAGAGCAAGATGTTGGTTCGATCAATGTATGTCACTTCTCTTGGTCGCTTCATAATATATACACCTTGAAAAATCTGCTTTGATTTGATTGTGGTAGATCTTGAGAGATTGCAATCCCAAAAAAATTGATCCTTGGAATGAATCGAAAGATGATTCTTTCCAAGAATAAGTGTGGAACTTCCGTTGATTTGAGTCTTGACTGGCGGTCTTGATAGAACTTTTCATCTGTGAGGGAATCCTTATTTCAACGAACAACCTTTGATCTATCCTTTGATTTTGAATTCTCTAGCCTTCCTTCAATAAACAGATCTTCAAATTTTTGATAGATATGATAGGCAGATTCTTAGAAATCTTGAACTCCTCTGCGTTTGGTCCTTCCTTTCTTATCTTCCTTCACATTGGTTGTCAGATCTTTGGAGATCTTTTTCTTCTTTTCCTTTGCTCCTTCCTTTCTTGTCTTCCTTCGCATATTTTTGACAATCTTTCTTGTGAAGAAAAAGAATAACAATAACAAGAAGAATGTTGTATAACTAAGTTGTATGTATTTTGTATGTCGAGTATATGTATTTCTATATTCAGTGATACACTAGACATGCGAATAATATACAAACAACATACAATATACACTGGACATACAAATACATATACCCGACATACAATATACATACAATAACATAACTATATGTAAGTTGTATGCAAGATGTATATGAGCATCTTTTCCTGGTTGTATACAAATTGGAAAAAAGTTAGTTTTTAAAACTACAAAACCTAAAGAAAACGGGTAAAAAATACTTATTATAGTATGTATATGAAAGACCCCAAAACAAAAACAGATCCACTTGTCAAAACTCAAAAGTTAACTAGTGCGGTTATTAATATTTGAATCAGTCTAGCTAATAGTTGCTCTAGTTTTGTAAATTCAAATATCTCTAAAAACTTTATCCTTTTTTACTTCATGCCCTACTCGCGCCCGATCATCCCTAAAAGTTTTGAAATAGCTCTTGTTAGTAATGTACTCTTCAATGGATTTTCTATTAGCATAATTAAGAGCTTGTTTGAGTGTAATTGAGTGTAATTATACAATATACAATTTAGCTTATTTGCTTAGTCAAATAATTACTTGATTAGTAGAAAACTGGGAGAAGGGTATACAAAATACACTCTCCAATTCTCGATGGAAAGGGGTAAATAATTGAATATAATTACATGATATAATTACAAAATTATTCTTTCCATTTTTTGTAATATATTTTTAGACACATACCTCTTTCACTTTTAACTGCCCCCATCCTTCAGTGCATTTTTCTCTTTCAGTAGCATTGTTCTAATTAGCAAAATTGACCAGTCATGTTGCTAGCTCTATGCCCGTGGCACTTTCATTACAGTGACTCGGGTGATTGAAAGTGGTTAAATAGCTATTATTAATATATATTATTTTGTTAAATATTTATTTAGTATTTATTATTATCTTAAAATATCATTAGTTATATTAATTGATATGGTTTTGCAAAATATGATATCTATTCTTACAGCAGACATCCTTATCCAGAATTTGGACCATTTATTGCTAAACAAAACCAGTTCTTGCATTATTACTCCTCTCACTGAAATTTATCATCTACTTATTCTCATTGCCTATGTGATTGTTAAAAGATTTTTACTACACTTTACTTTAATATAAATTAATCTTGTGGTACGCGATTTGTGCGTGTACCCATATTAATGAGTACACGACTTTAAAAAATTATATAAATATTATTAAATAATATGTTTGAGTTATAAAATAAAAATTAAAGAAAAAATATAAGTTCACTACAAGAAAGTATAAAATTGAGAATAATAATGAATGTTGATCCAAGGATGTTCGAGTTATAAGATATAAATTAAAGAATCTGGATACATATGATTTCTGATGTGTGTATATATATATATATATATATATATATATATATATAAAACGATGAACGATGTCTTGAGAAAAATTTTGCCTAGGAAAAGCAGAATCATAAAAAATAAAATATCAGAAACATGTCTTAGCCGAGAAAGATGACGAGAACAAACTAAATGAGCCTTTGGACGGTCTATTATTGTATGGATTTTGTGTTATACTCAAGTTTTAGTAGACTCTACACCTATTAGTGCGTGATTTAGCCGAGGGCGGATCTATGGAATTCGAGGTGGTACGCCATCCCATTGCTCGGATAAAATTTTATATACATACTAGTATTTTTCACAAAAACTCCGACATAACCAAAAAATAGCACCCCAAGTCACAAAATGAACGAAGGTGCCATGGTTGAAGTATTGAAATCCCACCCGTAACAACCGGGATCTAAACTCTCTAGATGTTCTTGTTGTTTCTTTGATGCCTTTTTGCTTTTCCTTTCTTTTTTATGCTCCTTTTGTTAATTTCTTTTATTTTCTTCATCATTGTTATTCACTTTTCTTATTTATTTATATTGTATATTTGCTTTCTTTGTCTTTCTGCTTCGTATTTTATTAATTAAATATAATTTATTCTCTTTTTATCCATCTAATGTTATTTTATTAATCATAAAATTTTTACAATGATTCTTCACAGACATAATATAATATTAATGAGCTACACATAGATTAAAGGGGTGTATCACATATTCGTTTATGCATAACAAATTCTTTTAAAATGGATTGATAAATTCAAAATGGATCGGACCGAACCGAACTAGTACTGAAGTAATCCAAAACGGATTAAATCGTCTGAATGTACAATCTAATTTAATCTTCTTCACTAGTGGTCGGTTTAAATTAAAATAATGACACACGTAGCCATCAAATTCTGGATTCGCCTCAAGATGTAATAGAAATTTGATTCTACTGCTATTATACTTGAGAGCGATATATTTATGGTAGACTTCAAACTTCATATCTAATAGTAAATTAATGTATGGTATTAATGATACATAGTTGAAATAGGTTAAAGGATTTATATAAGATAAATTTTTAATGGTTCTTAAAAGTCTTACATATTAGGACTTCAAATAAGAAAGATTTAACAATAAAAGTTTAGTTGATTACAAAGTCAAAAAAATTAGGGAAAATATTTAATTATAATTTTATCTAATATAAAATCTACTATGAAGGGGTATAAAAGGCGAACGATATTTCGTTAAGGGATATAGTGCTTTTAATATAGTACAGATATAGATTATCCATCTTCCTGAAAAAAGTTAAAAGATTATCCTTTCTCATATTTCCTATTTTAAATACCTCATAATAAATTATAATTGGATATTGTTTATTTGCGTATATAATATATCACATAATAAAACTTATTTGCATATTAATTTAAAAAATAATCTATTTAACTTTGTAATTATACTTGTCCAATGGAACATGACAAGTATACCCTACTGTAATTACGTTCTGACAAACAAATAAGTCATTGTAATTACTATACTATGTAATTATTATGCTATATAATTACTATCATAGTAATTATACAGGCCGGTAATTACACATGGCTTTCCAAATAAATTCTAATGGTAGTGAGGTGCCTAATGAATTGACTTTTATTTCATGATTTAAATTGTATGGCTTAGGTGCTAGCAAGAGTACTAAAACTACCTAATATTTGATGAGGGTTTACGTTTCATGCTCGTCTGTATAAGAAATATTTACATGTATATGGGCAAAACCGAGCCCATGGGATGCCTCGGTTTCCAATGAAGTAAACAGAATGAGAGATGTGATGGTAAAGAACAAGAATCGAGGCAAGGAGCACCACGAGCCAGGGACCGGGAAAAACGCCTGCCCTCAAGAGTATCGGGACGATGACCCCCAGGTTCGGTTCGAATCCCAAAGGTCTAGTATCGGGATAATCGAGCACGACTAACAAAAGGCCGTGATATCCGTGACCAGCCGAATATCACGGCGTGAATCTCGGCACATATCGGCAGAGAATCGTTGATTAGTTAAACAGAAAATCTTTACCTTTTATGTAATTGTACTTAGGGTAAAACTCCCCTACTATATAAAGGGGGGTTTGATTATTCATTAGACACACTGTAACATGCATATCAAGGCAATATACTCTTATTTTCTCTGTTATTCAAAGTACTTACTTTTGTTCATCAATCTATCAGTAACGGGAGTCCGGGACCGAACACAGGCATCTTATTAAGCTGTCACTTAGTCCGGGATCACTCCTCTTGATTGGTTTGACAATTTATTACATCATTTATTATTTGTATTGAATTAACCCGTGTATCCTTAAAACCACTTATAAATTTAATTATTATCCATTTTTTAGAGTAAATAGTTTGGCGCCCACCGTGGGGCTGTGGATAATGGTGGCAATTTGATACAAATTCCTATAATACACTCTATTTTATGCTTGTTCTTTGAGCTTTTAATTTCAGTTCAAAATTAAAAATATCGAACTCCCAATCTGCCCATTTGAACATGGATATTCAGTCTGGCCACCATGCCAAAAACAACAACGTGGCACCCAGCAGCGAGGTGCCCCATGCTGACCCCAACGGAGTCCTAGTCGCTGATCTGATCGATGCTAACTCACACGTGGCTATCAAAGAAAACTTGCCTACTGACCCCGAAAACAGCATTAGCGAGGGAGCCCGGTCAATAGCCCGGAGTACACACGACGGCGAAGGTGATGGGATCAACTTGGGTATGATCTACGAAATGTTACAGGCTCAACAGGCAGCGATAGACCAGTTACAGTACCAAAGCCGTGCCCCCGGCAGAGTTGAGACCGAATTGACTCGGGAAAATGCCCGCAGAAATGAACCGGCCATAGTAAGGCCGGGTGAAGCGGAACTCGGGACCAACCCCGAGATAATAAAAATGCTTGAAGAACTGACAAAACTGGTGGAATCGGGAGAAAAGAAAATCTAAGCCAATAACAAAAAAGTGGAGACCTATAACTCCAAGGTCGACCAAATCCCGGGAGCGCCACCGATATTGAAGGGCCTGGATTCCAAGAAATTTGTCCAAAAGTCTTTCCCTCCGAGCGCAGCTCTGAAGCCGATCCCAAAGAAGTTTTGTATGCCCGAAATTCTGAATTATAATGGGATAACCGATCCAAACGAACATGTGACCTCTTATACGTACGCCATCAAGGGAAACGACCTGGAGGATGATGAAATCGAATCCGTTCTGCTAAAAACGTTTGGGGAGACCTTGTCGAAAGGAAATATGATATGGTATCACAACTTATCCCCTAATTCTATTGACTTGTTTGCTATGCTTGCGGATGCCTTTGTAAAAGCGCACGTCGAAGCCATCAAGGTCGAGACAAGGAAGTCAGACCTTTTCAAGGTAAAAAAAAGAGATAACGAGATGCTCAGGGAATTCGTATCAAGGTTTCAAATGGAACGGATGGACTTGCCTCCAGTCGCAGATGATTGGGCCGTTCAGGCCTTCACCCAAGGACTCAATTCCTGAAGCTCATTAGCTTCATAACAGTTGAAGCAGAATCTAATAGAATACCCAGCGGCTTGGGCCGACGTCCATAACCGATACCAATCAAAACTCAACATCTAAGACGATCTGCTCGGGGCCCCTTCCGGGTCCGTTTATCCCACCAGAGCTGGTGACAGATCCAAAAGAGACATAGATCATGAACGAAGATCGAATAGAGACTGGTATCAACCATACAATGGAGATCGAAGAGGTAATGGGTCCGGACACAACACTGTGAGAAATGAAGGAAGAAGCGACCGAGGTCATAATAATTAGGGACTCATGAGCAAAAGCGGTTTTGACAAACCCATCGGGTCTAAGGAAGCACCTAGGTTATCGGAGTACAACTTCAACTTCGACGCTGCCGCCATCGTATCAGCCATCGGACGCATCAAATAGTGTCACGAGCCCACATCCTTACACTGGGTAGCGGCACCTGCTCGCTCGTACGGCGCCTGCAGTTCCCCTCACTGCAGGCCAACCCGTTTCCTGTCCCAGGATTCCTAAGCACGATCCTGTGTCTGTTGGTGGGACTCGCCCGTAGGCTCGCCCCAACTTGTGCTGCCCGTAAGATATCTAGACCCTTGGCCCTAGATATGTTGTGGCGCTTCATCTTAGGATCACAATCCATGCGCGCCCTGGGAGATTGGCTTAGGACATGTCTTGTCCTTTGCCGAAGACTGAGCATCGCTCCCGCGTGCACAGCCCAATCCTCAAGCTTGACTCTCGCCTAGTGCATCAGCGACTAGCTCGTGCCTCGCCCGAGTAAGTCAACCTTTAGCCCTTGGCCATTGTCATGCGCGTCTTTTGTGCCATGCCCATACATTACCCTCGCAACACGCTTCCATCCGGAATAGTGCAGTGTTGCCCCACAACTGCACCTTTAGGCCAACGGACCCTTGCTTGCATGGTTGAACCCAAGCCATTCTCACAAGTCGACACATGATGCCCCTATGACAGGTGCGTCAAGTATCCAATCGGCACGGAGGTCTCGTTCCAACATTCGGCAGCCCGCGGGGCTGGCCATTCCACACATCGAGCCTCCAGCGCCACTATGATGTCCAACGCTAGCCCGAAGGCGTTGTGCCGTCCATACGAGTTCCCAAACTCGTGTGGATACCTTTGACACTCCTTTGAGTCATCTAGGCAGGCCCTTGAGGTTGTCCCCAAGGTAGCTCATTCTATACGGCTCGGTGGCAGCACGTATAGTGGCCTCGACCATTGCAATCTGATCCTGCCCAAAGGGATCCCAACCTAATATGTAAATATCATGTCACTCACGGCCACAGAACCGAAGACTGTCGACAACTGAGAGAGGAAGTAGCCCAGTTATTCAACAACGGACACCTCCGAGATGATCGAGCCAAAAATCACTTCAGGATAGGGACTCCAACAAGGAGATCGAGCAAAATGAACCTCAACACATCATTAGCATGATCATTAGTGGGGTTGACGTCCCCCAGGGGCCGATGTTAAAGCGCACAAAAGTGTCCATTACAAGGTAAAAATAGACTCGAGATTATGTACCGGAGGGGATCGTATCTTTCAATGACGAGGATGTTGAAGGAATCGTACAACCACACAACGATGCGTTGGTAATATATGTACTTATAAATAAATCTCGAGTTACGTGTGTGTTTATTGATCCAGATAGCTCGGCCAATATCATCAGATCGAGGATCGTGGAACATCTGGGTCTACAAGACCAAATTGTGCCTGCAGTCCGAGTTTTAAACGGATTTAACATGGCATGTGGGACCACTAAAGGGGAGATAACACTGCTGGTAAACACTGCCAGAACCGTTCAAGAAACTAAATTCTACGTGATCGAAAGAGATATGAGATACAACACTCTATTTAGGAGGCCATGGATTCACAACATGAGGTTAGTACTCTCGACACTACATCAGGCAGTTAAATTCCCTACACCGGAAGGGATCAAAATGGTTTACAGAGAGAAACCGGCCGCAAAAGAAATGTTCGCGGTCAATGAGGTGGTACCAATATTCGCACTCCCGACATCGAAGAACCCGAGTTCGAAAGAAACCAAATAGAAATCACTGACACCGACCCCGACCGAACCAGAAAATAAGGGGATGAGTGAGGATGACGATTATGGAGTCCCCGGGTCTTTCATAGCCCCTGACGATTTCTATGCCACCAAGTCAACGGTCGAGGAGATAGAGCAAGTCATACTGATCGAGCACCTGCTCGATCGGAAGGTATACCTGGGCACGGGGTTACTCCCGAGTTCAGGAAAAAACTCATTAAATTTCTTATAGGTAACATAGATTGTTTTGCTTGGTCCCATCTTGACATGACAGGGATTCCGCCAGAAATTACTACTCACAAGTTGAGCTTAGATCCGAAGTTTCACCCGGTTAAACAGAAGAGGATGCCTCAGTCCGAAGTCAGGCACGCATTCATCAAAGACGAGGTATCCAAACTCCTTAAAATATGATCCATTCGGGAAGTTAAATACCCGGACTGGTTAGGAAACATAGTAGTAATGCCTAAAAAGGAAAATAAATTAAGAGTATGTGTAGACTACAAATACTTGAACAAGGCATGCCCTAATGACTCTTTTCCTTTGCCTAACATTAATTGCATGATCGATGCGATGGTCGGCCATGAGATACTCAGTTTTCTTGATGCTTATTCCGGGTACAACCAGATCCGGATGGATCCGGGCGACCAGGAAAAGACTTGCTTCATCACTAAATATGGGACCTATTGTTATAACGTAATGCCATTCGGACTAAAAATGCTAGTGCCACTTACCAACACCTAGTAAATCGTATGTTCGAAGAGCAAATAGGAAAATCAATGGAGGTTTACATTGACGACATGTTAGTTAAATCCCTGCATGCAGAGGACCATTTGAGACATTTGTAAGAAACCTTCAACATACTGAAAAATATAACATGAAGCTGAACCCGGAGAAATGCACATTCAGAGTCAGCTCCGGGAAGTTCCTTGGATTCATGGTGTCCAACCGGGGGATTGAGATCAACCCCGACAAGATCAAGGCCATATAAGACATCCCCGTGGTGGACAATGTTAAGGCCATTCAAAGAATAACCGGGCACATAGCCGCCTTGGGTCGATTCATTTCAAGGTCCTCTGATAAGAGCCATCAGTTCTTCTCATTATTGAAGAAGAAGAATAACTTCTCATGGACCCCGGAGTGCCAACAAGCTTTGGAAGAACTCAAACGGTACATTTCGAGTCTGCCTTTACTTAATACTCCAAAGGCATACGAGCAATTGTACCTGTACTTAGCTGTATCCAAGATAGCGGTAAGTAGAGTCTTAGCAGGGCTCTAGGCGAGGCCGAAACAAGGTATCCTCACCTGGAGAAATTGGCGCTCACTTTGCTAAGTGCCACCAGGAAGTTAAGGCCATATTTTCAATGACATCCCATATGTGTCATCACTACTTACCCATTATGGAACATAATTCACAAACCCGAGCTCTCGAGACGGTTGGCCAAATGGGCCATGGAAATTAGTGTGTACGATACTGAATATTGACCCCGAACCGTAATTAAGTCTCAAACTTTGGTAGACGTCATGGCCAATTTCATGCCAGACTTCATACCTGAGGTCGAAAAGGAATTGTTGTTAACCTCGAGGACCTCCTTGGGGATCGGACCCTCTTTACAGATGGAGCTTCGAACGTAAAGGGGCCAGGACTCGGCATCGTGTTGAAGCCGCCCAGGGTAACGTAGTTAGGCAATCTATTAGAACAGTGAAATTGACTAACAATTAGGCCAAGTATGAGGCCATGATTGCAGGTCTCGAACCGGCTAAAAGCCCGGGGGCCGAGGTGATCGAAGCTAAATGCGATTTCCTCCTTGTGGTGAATCAAGTCAATGGGATGTTTGAAGTGAAAGAGGAACGGATGTGAAGATACTTGGATAAACTACAGGTGACACTACATCGATTCAAGGAGTGGATCCTACAACATATACCCCGGGATCAAAACAGCAAAGCCGATGCTCTAGCTAATTGGGGTCATCGGTTGATGACGATGAGTTCAGCTCGGGAATGGTCGTACAACTCATGAAATATGTAGTGGAACAAGGCCACGCCGAGATAAAATCGACAAGCTTAACCTTGGAGTAGAGAAACAAGTATATAGATTACCTGAAGACCGGGAAGCTACCCTCAGATCCTAAAAAATCGAGAGCTCTATGCACGAAGGCGGCCAGGTTCAGCCTGTCCGAAGATAACACCCTATTCAGAAGAACGTTTCATAGCCCACTCGCCATATGTCTAGGACCGGGAGACACCTAATATGTCTTGAGGGAAGTTTACGAAGGCACCTGCAACAACCATTCGGGTGCCAAATCATTAGTTTGTAAGATAATCCGAGCCGGCTATTATTGGATCGACATGGAGAAAGATGCAAAGGAGATCGTACGGAAATGCGACGGGTATCAGAGGCACGCACCGATAATTCATCAGCCCGGGTAGCTACTGCATTCAATCTTGTCACCTTGGCCATTCATGAAATAGGGAATGGACATCGCCGGTCCCCTGCCATAGGCACTCGGTAAGGCTCAATTTATATTATTTATGACTGACTATTTTTATAAATGGGTTGAAGCTTAGGCATTCGAGAAAGTTAGAGAAAAAGAAGTTATTGATTTTATTTGGGACCACATAATATGTCAGTTTGGAATGCCGGCCGAGATCGTATGTGACAACGGGAAGCAGTTCATCGGCAGTAAGGTAAGCAAATTTTTTGAGGACCATAAGATCAAAAGGATCATGTCAACACCCTATGACCCTAGGGGAATGGGCAGGCGGTGTCTACAAACAAGACCATACTCCAAAACCTTAAGAAGAGATTGAACGACGCCAAAGGAAAATGGAAGGAAATATTTTCCCAAAGTCCTGTGGGCATACCGTACGACCTCAAAGTCTAGTACCGGGGCTACCCTATTTTTGTTGGTCTACGGTGTCGAAGCACTAATACTGGTCGAGGTAGGAGAATCAAGTTTCAGGTTCCGATATACGACCGAAGAGTCAAACAGTGAGGCCATGAGCACGAGCCTGGAATTATTGGATGAAAGGTACGAGGCCGCCCTCGTCAAGTTGGCCGCCCAAAAATAATGGATCGCAAGGTAGTACATCCGGAGAGCCAACCTCTGACACTTCAATATCGGGGACTTGGTGTTAAGAAATATGACATTGAACACCAGGTACCCGAACGAAGGGAAGATGGACCGAATTGGGAAGGTCCATATCAAATTATCGAGATTACCGGTAAAGGATCATACAAACTCGAAGTAGGGAACGGTGAGCAGCTACCGAACAACTGGAACGTAACCCACCTAAAACGATACTACTACTAAGGTACGACCCCATTCATTCTTTTTTTATTATTACATATATTGCAAATTGGACTAACACTTGCAGGCAACAGCCAAAGGAAGTGTAGTTGTTAGGACTGAAAGCACGCGTTGCACTCTTTTTTCCTTAAACCAGTTTTGTCCCAAATGGAGTTTTCGGCAAGGTTTTTAACGGGGCAACAGTGGATCGTGCTAACTTAAAATCAAAGACCGGTTGTGAACCGGAGTCGATGGTCACATCAACAGTATTCGAGCCCTCTCGACAATCGACCTCGAATACTGGGGCCCATCACCCTCAGGTAATGATTTTTAGCACGGAAGGAAACTTTGTGCTTGAGCAGTCTAGGCTTGGTGGATAGGAGTTATTGTAAGGGACAAATAGTCAAATGAACTACACCCGCGTAGACCACCTATGACATAACACGAATTTTATACACACTTAAGATCTTGTATATTATGCACATGAATGAAATAAAGTCTACTTGTAGATACATATTTTGTCCCTTAAGACTATTACATTTTGTTCCTTAAGGATATCAAGCCCAATGGCCGCCTCTATCAGGATCCAATAGATCACCTCCACTAGGGGACTGTCGTCCAAGACAAACTCGGATAGCCCGAAGGCACAAAAGCTTATTAGGCAGTTCCTAAACTTAAAAGGCTACGACCAGCCCCACTCGGGGATTGTTGTCCGAGGCAAGCTCGGACGGCTCAGGCTATCAAAGCATGGAGGTACAAAGCCTATTAGGCAGTGCCTGAACTTAAAAGGCTACGGCCACCCTAGAAATGGCTCGGAGACATCCGAAGCCCGTAATAAAAATATAAGGCCTTCAAAATTCCAAACCGGTTCAAAGGTTACTGTCACAACCCAAACCGATGGGTCGCGACGGGCACCCGGTACCTTACTCAACCAAGTACCAACATAACGTATCTTTTTGTATCATACTATTATAGGTAAATGAACATGAAAGGCTGTCATGAGATGACTAGAATAAAACATGAGGAAATACTCAATATAGGGTGACCCAACTTGATATACCGACTTATACATATGACGTATGGGCCTATAAGGCCGTCATGATCCTAAATATACTCAAAACATAGGCCGACAAGGCCATACAAGTATCCGTATACATGACATCTGTCTACAAGCCTCTAAGAGTACATAAAAATCATAAAGGTCCGGACAGGGCCCCACCATACTAATCTATACATGTCCATATCATAGTGACCAAAATGGAGCACCCCAACAACTTCCGCTGAGCTGATATCCTACTTGGAGGACTCTCAACCTGTCTATCAGGACCTGCGGGCATGAAACGCAGCATCACCAGGCAAACGGGACGTCAGTACAAATAATGTACCGAGTATGTAAGGAATGAAAATCACTAAATAATAGACAAGAGAGAAACATGGAGTAAAAGACTCAACATGTAAGTCTGAATAACTCTGTGAATCATTTCATATTTATAATGTCATGCATATGCGTATAAATATCATACCATGCATAGGTATATGCGTTCATAATATCATCAAGGCTCTAAGGGCATCCCATTATATCATCCCGGCCACTGTGGGTAAAATCATCAACATATACCAGCTAATCAGGTGGTGGTGAGTATATAATGACGTAACCTTTTCCTATATCTCATATACATATAATATATGCATATATAACACCATCTGGTCATGGGTCAATGTACATGTATAAATGAATGAAATGCATATGAAATATGTTAATAAGATTTCTCGAAATGTTATAAGACCAATATGTCTTCGGATAAACTTTATCAACTACGTATTTTTCTGAGACCCATGAACAGAAGATATAATAATAATTCACATGGGGAATCAAGAACGTAGGTATCTCTAATACTTCTATGAATAGAGACATTTATGAAAGTTGTGCATTTTTTCATTTCGTTTGTATTGTATGGAAATATCTGTATGATATTCTTGAGAAAGATTGTACCGTACTCCCTTATAATTGCAAAGTCTCACGTTGCTTAAGATGCTATGAAATTTCGTATGAATCTCTTGCTGAAGCTATTCACGTTGCTATGAAGATAGATACATCTCTCTTTTGTGAATTGATCATATTCTTGTATGAACTTTGTAGCAAATGACGTTGCTAACACTTTGAATGAGTTTGCTGAAGCATTCTTTGACATGTAGAGATTTAAAAATGAATTAGAGGGGTTCTCTTAACCTTTGGGAGTGGGCCCCACTTTGTGGCTTAATTGGCCAAAATCTTCTCCAAATTTTGCCACCTTTTATGTGATTTTAAGAGTCACATTTACTAAGGCTCTTGGCTACCACGTGAGGTTCTTTCACTTTATTCAAAGGTTATCATTAATTATCCACTAATATCTTGATTAACTTGTTAATCTTTCACTGACCAATAATTACCTAATTATTCACATAATTAAAAATTATCTCAAATTACTTATAATACTTCTTACTTTTAACACACTTTATGCATCTTGCTATCATGGTCATGTGGTACCTTATATGGCACTAGTCCATAAATACGGGGTATTGTAGCTTGGACCATATTTTATCTCAAAATGTCAAACTTCGACGAAATTCATTTTCTTCGATTTGCTTACCCTCTCACCTTCACGAATTTACTTATCACTTGTTTTGAAATAGCATAATGCGTATAATCCCAAAATAATCTCATTCCCGAACTTACGACGAAACTTTAACGTACAAAAATACGGGATGTAACATCTCATTTCCGAGCTTATATCAATTTATTTATGACGTACTTTCACGTACGAAAATATGGGGTGTAATATTATTCCCCCCTTTGGAATATTCGTCCTCGAATGTTGACCGATGCACTTATCTTTATCATAACCTATAGCTCTTGCTAATACTTTAGTATTCTCCTTTCCATCTTGGTAACTGCTTTGTAAATAAATCAAAAGGCCAGGGCATTCCCCCCTTTAGGCCTCTTTCTCACACCATGACTTGTGGTCTGCTACCAAACTCTAGGTTACTCTCGTTGCTTATCCTATATGTATAAATCTAAGTCCGTTAATGCTTCTTCATCACTATTCATCTTAAGAATGATGGCCTATTCTCATCTCATACTTTATAACTTTTATCTATCCATTGTTGATTCACCTCAATGTTGATCTGCAATCTACTACTGATAACTTGGTCTCTTATGTAATACTGCTGCTAGGGCTCACGTCTCCTCGAGGAACATCGGAAATGATTAGACTGATCCACCTAGTGGCGATACTATACTTCCATAACTGTATTTCATAGAATTCCAATGTGATTCATCTTATGGGGGGTATTCTAATCCCGTGCCATCCATGAAATCTTTTTTTTTTCAAATCATTACTCAATCGAAGGCCCAAACGCCATCCTTTATTTATCACAATTACACCCTTATTCTACTATCAGGGAAGTATTCCATCTCTTCTAAATGTTACTAGCCTTAGACTCCATTGAGTTCATTCAGGCTATACTGAGCTTTCTATAACTTAGACAAACCATCAGCTCTTTTGTTTTCATGGGCTTAATCCTGAAGACTTATCCAGTCTCGTCACCCTCTCACTCTCCCTTTCTTATCCTTACTGCCATCTTCCTTAAACATTTTCGCTTTACCATACTTTAGCTTGCGACCTACACATATCTATTTAAACTACTCGCAACCTTCCTTCAACTTGCTTGCATCATAGATTTCCTTATGTCATCCTGGAATATCAAGTGAGACATCACATCGTCTCTAACTCTTCTTTACCCTCTTAATTAGACTTCTCGATACCTAGAAACCATAGGCTGGAAACTATGCCACTGATGACGCTGCTATCATTCCTGAATATTGAATCCTCGTTCTTCTAGCCGTCTACCCGAAGTATGGACTATTCACAGCCTTCTGTATTTGAGTATCTCGTACGTTGTCCACCTTTTCCTTACTTACCTTGAAGTCTCGCATCATATATTCTATCTCTTTCATGACCTCCCTTCCACATAGGTATAATTTACATCCACAACTTGAAGCTCTATTATAACACTTGCACCTCTGGTGCATACACAATCCGGGAGGAGCTTCATACTGACTTCTTATAAGGCTAGTACTCTTCTTACTGTCTATTTCATAGGGATGTTATAGAATATGGTTGTTGTACTATCTCTCTTGTACCTCTGATATTAAGAGTGATTCTGCAATGTTCTCAATCACGATGTCTATAATTTTCTAGGTCCGATAATCAGACTCCTGATTTACTTGGTTGATGTAACTCTTTAGTATCCTCTTCCTTCTGATCATACTTTATGTAAGCTTAAGCTATCTTCCGCTCTGCGGCTCGTGGTATTATTTATTACTTTATCCTTTCATGGGCACTATGGAATATCCGTGATACAATCTTCTAAAGATTCAATTCTTTGTCTATGACCTGGACTCAATTCTTTATTTTAACTTATACCGAAGTCTTCTACGGCTGTATGATTATCAACATATATGTTGCATGGATAATACTCCTGAACGCTTAAGTGCGTTCATAACGTAACCAACTCTGGATCTTTGATCGAACAATTTCTTTCGTTCCTTCTCAACTTTCTTTAAACGTAAGCTATTACCTTTCCTGGTCTTTCTGCCTCCCTTGTTGCGTGCATACTTAGCTTATCTTAGTTCCCACGCATGCCGTAGTTTTCGTGCAAATCCTATGGTCTCGAATATTACTTTTTATTTTACTTCACGTTCATTAGCCACGGTAGGTGCCACTTTCTTATGGAGTGCATACAATGTTATAGTGAGACTGTTGTTATAAGACCATTTCCTCTTTAGGTCATTATGCTTAGGTTGAAGACTTCTTCCTTATTTCCTCAGCTAGTCTTTAATTGTAGTACTTAGGGAGGACCCTCTGACTCTTGTAAATCTGCGAGCTTATTACATCGAATACTCGATGGAATTTATGATGATCTTTCTCGCCTCTAATTATCCGTAGTTACCTACCTCCACACTCATGTGCTCGTACGGTTGCTTCTGAATTGAATTTTTGACTGTCTTCCCAGTGGGACTCTCTTTTATTTCCGTAACACTCATACGGTACCTTTAACTACCCAAACTCCTATCTGAATATTTCTCAAGTATTACAATGTCATAACTGCGAGACTGAATTCACTATATTGGGTTTTACTATGTTCATCTTGCATGATCTGCTGATTTGCTGTAACCTATTGTCTAGCCATAACTAGGCTATTCCTGAATAAACTACTAACTACTCGTTGGCCCATTCTCATATCAATATTCTACGTGATCTTTCTTGGGTTATTTCCTTCGTCTCAACTTACGTCTCGCACTGGCTCCTTATCTATCAATAACATCTCGGGTAGGAACTCTTACTTCCTCTCCTTGACATCGTGTTTGCAAAATATTCTGGAATCGTTGCATATCTGTAGGATTTGAATAAGTGCAATCTCATCCCTTTCTCATTTTTATCGCATTCTTCCTTTATCATTCCATAGTTACTAGAACCACTTAATTCTGACTTAATGCCATATCACTCCATGTTTCCCCCTTTAGGGGAGTACTAATATTTAGTGCTACGATAACCTACTTATAGATGTTTTACCTCTTTATCTTTAGCGTCTTTTCACATTATCGATGACCCTTACTCGCCTTGCGGTAATCCTTCTGTACCAAGGATAACAAAATTCCTTACTCACGAGGGTGACACTTAGTGTAAATGGCACACATAGTCCCTTAAGATTAACTTTGCTCACATTGCTTGCTTTAGGGAAGCATCTTCCTGAATGACCTTTAAAGGTTATTCTTCTGTCGTCAATTCTATTATTGCCGGAACACAACCTGAAATTCTCATGATGCCGACTATTATCAAATCACTCAGTCCCCAATTCATGTTTAGTTGATCTTGTTCACCAACCCATACTGATTTCTATTACTCTGGGGTCTAACTTTTCCTTTTGGTAATCACGTTAGAGTCACGAACTTATTTCTCGAAATGAGGATATGACTTTATGGCCTATACTCTTTTGTTGTCTCAAGGCCTGTCACCTCTTGTCTTTTCCTTCCCTTGACTATAGACTCTATAATACTGTCATTTATTTCTTTCTTTTTTTCTACCACTGTCATCGATGTATCACATCTTACTCATAATGCTTTATAAACTTTCTTCTTATAGGGCTAACATTTATGTCTATCATTCTATTCTGAAAACTCCAATAAGACATTCTTTTGCTTTTAGCTCCCTTTGATTCATCCATCGGCTCTTCGGGTTGCCTAACATTCTCTCTCTACTAGGGACGGGAGCCATACTAAGGTAATATTTATCCCTTCCAGTGCCTATCTTTGTAGTACCCATATCTAGATGTACTATTTTAGAGTGCACCATCTCGGTGTCTCACAAGGAGATCTATTAGCACATTTGCAATATCCTTCAGAAATGTCAACTAACGCAAATAATCCATCCACCATTTTGGGTTACTCTAACCCCAGCCAAATTCTGATATTTTGTCCTTCTCTTAAACCATATATGTTAGCTCCCATATGGCATAACTGAGATGGGTGTGGCCGACTGTACATACATCTGTTATTATTGAAGGTAACTCAAAAGGCTTATATTTCTCTGCCTGAATTGTAATACTGATAATCTTCATTAACTAGGTAGCTCGTACCCTCCTTCACCTTGCTTCTTTTACTTGTTGAAACTTGTATCTACATTCTAAATCTCTCATTTCTTTTCACCATATGGGTAGATAGATATTCTTTTCTTAAGGCTCATTATCAAGAAGTTTTACATGTCTTAGTATGTACATGATCTGCTGAAGACCTTACATTTTCTCATCATAAGCATCATGCAAAAATCGAGTTCCTCTGACCCAATTCTTCCACAGCTACATTCAATTTCTTACCAACTGTCTTTCTGGATGTAGACATCGTCGTATTATGAATAAGATAGAGTTTAGGAAATTGAGTTCTTACAACTGAGCTCTACCACACGATCTAGAGTAAGAAGAAAGAGTGACAGTCCTAAATACCATATAGCCTCCTGCTTATAAGTGTGGTGCACTACACA
Organism: Nicotiana otophora; assembly: GCA_000715115.1. Taxonomy (NCBI): domain Eukaryota; kingdom Viridiplantae; phylum Streptophyta; class Magnoliopsida; order Solanales; family Solanaceae; genus Nicotiana; species Nicotiana otophora. Next base: position 101,158 of record AWOL01S0042928.1, read on the forward strand.
CCCATAAATAAGACTCTACTAGACACGGCTTGTAGACTCCCTAGGACAGAACTGCTCTGATACCACTTTTGTCACGACCCAAATCGATGGGCCGCGACGGGCACCCGGTATCTTACTCAACCGAGTACCAATGTAACGTATCTTTTCATATCATACTATTATAGGTAAATGAACCAGAAAGGCTGTCATGAAATGTGAGGGAATACTCAATATAGGGTGACCCAGCTTGATATACCGACTTATACATATGACATACGGGCCTATACGGCCGTCATGATCCTTAATATACTCAAAACATAGGCCGACAAGGCCATAAAAGTATATGTATGCATGATATCTGTCTACAAGTCTTTAAGAGTACATAAATATCATAAAGGTCCGGACAGGGCCCCGCCATACTAATCTATACATGTCCATATCATAGTGACCAAATAAGCAACTCCGCAGCAAATGGAGCACACCAACATCTTCCGCTGAGCTGATATCCTACTTGAAGGACTCTCAACTTGTCTATCGGGACCTGCGGGCATGAAACACAGCGTCCCAAGGCAAAAAAGATGTCAGTACAAATAATGTATCGAGTATGTAAGGAATAAAAATCAGTAAATAATAGACATGAGAGAAACATGGAGTAAAAGACTAAACATGTAAGTTTGAATAAATCTGTGAATCATTTCATATTTATAATGTCATGCATATACTTATAAATGTCATACCATACATAGGTATATGCGTTCATAACATAATCAAGCCTCTGAGGGCATCCCATTATATCTTCTCGGCCAATGTGGGCAAAATCATCAACGTATACCAGCTGATCAGGTGGTGGTGCGTATATAGCGCCGTAACCTTTTCTCATATCCCATATACATATAATATACGCGTATATAACGTCATTTGGTCATGGGTCAATATACATGTATAAATGAATAAAATGTATATGAAATACGTTAATAAGATTTCTCGAAATGTTATAAGACCAATATGTCTTCGGATAAACTTTATCAACTACGTATTTTTCTGAGACCCATGAACAAAAGATATATTAATAATTCACATGGGGAAACAAGAACGTAGGCATCTATAATACTTCTATGAATAGAGTCGTTTATGAAAGTTGTGCATTTTCTCGTTTCGTTTGTATTGTATGGATCATGCCAAAAAAGGGGGATAGCCTTAACATACATGTGCCGATTCTCTTGACATCCATCTAACATACGTTAATTGCGACAAAACACGTGACAGCAAGATCGGGATAGGGAAATATCCGTATGATATTCTTAAGAAAGATTGCAGCGTACTTCCTTATAATTGCAAAATCTCACGTTTCTTAAGATGTTATGAAATTTCGTATGAATCTCTTGTTGAAGCTATCCACCTTGCTATGAAGATAGATACATTTCTCTTTTGTGAATTGATCATATTCTTGTACGAACTTTATAGTAAATTACGTTGCTAACACTTTGAGTGAGTTTTCTGAAGCATTCTTTGACATGTAGAGATTCAAAAATGAATTAGAGAGGTTCTCTTAACCTTTGGGAGTGGGCCCCACTTTGTGGCTTAGTTGGCCAAAGACTTCTCCAAATTTTGCCACCTTTTATGTGATTTTAAGAGTCACATTTAGTAAGGCTTTTGGCTGCCACGTGGGGTTCTTTAACTTTTTCCAAAGATTATCATTAATTATCCACTAATCTCTTGATTAACTTGTAAAATCTTTCACTAACCAATTACCCAATTATCCACATAATTAAGAATTATTTCAAATTACTTATAATACTACTCACTTTTAACACACTTTATACATCTTGCTATCATGGTCATGTGGTACCTTATATGGCACTAGTCCATAAATACGGGATATTGTAGCTTAGACCGTATTTTATCTCAAAACGTTAAACTTCGACGAAATTCATTTTCTTCGATTTGCTTACCCTCTCACCTTCACGAATTTACTTATCACTTGTTTTGAAATAGCATAAAACTTATAATCCGAAAATAATCTCATTCCCGAACTTACGTCGATTAACTTACGAAGAAACTTTAACGTATGAAAATGCGGGATGTAACATCTCATTTCAGAGCTTATATCAATTTACTTATGGCGTACTTTCACGTACGAAAACATAGGGTGTAACAGTTACTCTTGGCAAAATTTTAGTCTAAAATCATCTAAACAAGCACTTCGGGAAAAACATCCGGTCGTACCGAGCCCCCAAAAGTTCCAAACAAAATTCACATCGAGAACAAGTCTTGTTTGAAACCTCCAAACAAATACTTATCATTACGTTTTATTCCGCCCCAAAGCATTTGAAATCTTTGCAATTATAAAGAGGATTCCAAAAGTAACAGACTCGAAAATTGCCAAAAGGGAAAAAACCTTATATACATTCCAAACAGTCTTTACAAAGGCCAACAAAAACGGCCTCAACAAAATAAATATGCAAAGTGCAAAAACAACGATTCCTAAGGCACCTACGCCTGATCTTCACCAGAACCTGCCTCGTCACCAGAGCCTTCGAGGTCTTCTCCATCCTCAAGGTCGCCGGAGCCCTCAAAGCCTTCCTCGCCCTCGGGTTCAGCCAGCCTTTTGGCCTCGGCCTCGAGCTCTTTCGCCTCTTCAATCTCGGCCGACATGTCAAAACCTCTGGCATGGATCTCCTCAAGGGTCTCCCTTCAAGACAACCACTTCACATACTCAACAGTAACTTTCAGGCGGGCCTCGGCTGCCTCAAGATCAGCCTTATACTGGGTCACCATCTCTTCAGCATCAACCCTTTTTTATTTCCGACACGGATTTTGCTGTTGTGAGCTCCTTGCCGAGGGCCTCCAGCTCAGCAATGGCCGAGCCTAGTTGAGACTGGAGGTCTTCCATTTATCGAGCCCGTGCTTCGGCTTCTCTTTCGCCACTCAGAGTTGGACTTCTACCGATGCCAACTATTCTCGAGCGGTCTCCTTCTCTGAAGCCAGCTGGTTTATTTTTTCCTTCCAGATATCGGCCATGGCCTTGACCTCGTTCATTTCAGCCCGAAGTTGGTCGACCTAATCAATCATCTGCTGGACCTGCGAGGTTTGATCGTTAGTCTCCATAGCTAACTCGTCATCGCTAACTTTAAATATCTTTACTTGTTCCACCAGGTCGGCATGCTCTTTGAAAAGCCGCATCCAAGTAGGCCCGGAGACACTTGACAACTTCTTCGTGTTGCTCGCTGAGAAGCTTATACGTGTCCCTCTTCTCGGCGAGCTCCCTAACTCAGCCTCTAGCTGGTTAGCCTCAGCCCGATGCTTGATAAAACTTTCTTGATGAAGTACCGAGGCCTGCCTAAAGGTAAAAGAGAGAAGACATGATAGACATCAAAAACTAAGTCAGGAGACGAAATAGCGTAATGACACCTTACCCAGTTCAGTGCCCGATGCGCTTCGTTGAACAAGCACGGAACATCCACCTCATTCATTTTCGCCTGGTCTTCTTCGGTTACCAGGCACTGGAGGTAGCTCGCTACTCCAACGGGGGCGAAAAGTGCCCTGGCATCCTCCGGGACAATGATGATTATTGACCACTTTTGGCCAGGATACTCGATGCGGGAAACTGGTTGATCAACTTTGGGCTCGAATTCAACCCGCCAGTTTCTGAAGATGGCAGCTTCCTCGGCACCTCCAAGTCGCCTTACCCGAAGAAGTCTCCCAAAGTGGCCGAGTCTAAACCCTTGAAAAATGAATGAAAGTGATCGTCCGCAATATGAGACCCTTCGTTGGATCGCTCCTTCACCGTTGGAGCCTCTTCGAGCATGGACTCTGTATAAGAGGGCAACCCTACAATATCTATTACACCGGGTGCCTCCTTCGGGGCATGGCCGGCATCCCGGGAAGTCTCGGCCACGGTCTCCTCATCAACCTCCCTAATCTGAGGGAGATCGGCCTCAAGAATCTCCTATTTAATAGCCACCCGCTCTTCGGGGAAGACCGGTTTACGGGCCACAATAATATCATCCTTCTCGGGCTCATCCCTGAGCCGAAAAAGCGAGTGTGAGTCGGGTGCTCGAGAGCCAGAACTCATCTTTGGCTTACGGGCCAAGCTCCTCCTTGGATTCTTCTTCTCTTAGCTCGGGGAACCCGGAGCCTTTAGTTTCTTCTTCTCTCCTGCTGCGGCCCCGAGCTGCCCCGAAGCGGAGGGATCAACGGACAAGTCCTCGTCCCCTACTGGAGGCCTAAGATAAAATTGTAATGATCCGACTGATCATTTTGCTTTCTAGATTCCCATTCCCCTAAATGAGACATCCCGTATGTGCTATTACTATTTTATGACTTGGGGGGATGGTTAGTTTGGGAATTGGAAGGGTTCGAGTTGAAATCGAAACACTTAGTTCCTTAAGGTTCGTTAAAAAAGACTAAGTTTGACTTGAGTCAACATTTTGAGTAACCGACCTCGGAACTAAGATTTGATGGTTTCAATAGATTCGTATGATGATTTTGGACTTGGGCGTATATTCAGATCGGGTTTTGGATGACCCGGAAGCGTTTCGGCGCTAAATATTGGAAGTTGGCACCTTGAAGGTTTTAAAGTTCTTTAAATTTAGTTGAGATTAGGTTTTGATGTTATCGAGGTCCGTTTGGTATTTCGATCCTGGGAATAGTTCTGTATGATGATTTAAGACTTGCAGACAAAATTTGAAGTCATTCTGAGTAGTTTAAGTATGTTTCGGTGCGTTCGGAGTAAGTTGGAAGAATTTGAAGTTCGTAAGTTGATTCTATTGGTTTTGGGTTGCTATTCTTAGTTTTAATGTTGTTTGCCACGTTCCGAGAGTGCGAGCTAGTCCGTTTTATGATTTTGAACTTGTTGGTATATTTTGTTCGTACGATGCGTGGAGGTCGTTTAGCCTTGGGTGCATAGCTAAAGCACCCAGCTTTTGGTGCAATCGCACTTGCGGAGGGCCAACCGCAGAAGCAGCCCAGCATAGGCAGCCCAGAAACTGCAGATGCAGGACTTGGCGCGTACCTGCGACTGCGCAGGTGCGATGGAAGCAACCGCAGAAGCGGCCAAAGACATAGGTGTGACACTCGCGTCGCAGATGAAATCCAGCAGAACCAGACCAGTGGTCCGCAGATGCGGAAGTAGGCCAACTGGGAAAGGGCCACATCTGCGATGATGTTTTCCACAGATGCGGAGTCGCAGAAGCTGCTGCCCCTCTGTAGAAGCGAAAATTGCTGAAGGCAGAATGGTCCATTTAATGCGGGACTTAGGTTATTTTGGCTCATTTTCTTTCACCTCTTGGGCGGTTTTGGAGCTCTTGGAAGGGGTTTTTCACCTAGTACTTTGAGGTAAGTAATTTCTATACAATATGAGTTTAAAACATAGATTATGGGTAGATTTTAACATGTAAAATTGTGAAAATCATGGGTTTAGATAAACCTAGGTTTTGATAAAAATAAGATTTAACCACGAAAATAATTATGGAATTAAGTGAAAATTATATATTTGAGTTCGTGAGCTATGGGTAACAACTTTCTTCAAATATTTCCAGAATTCGGGCATGTGGGCCCGGGGTGAATTTTAGAAATCCTTCAATTGGGGTTAGGTAATCACTCTAATAGTTAGAATATAAACTTTTGAACATGTATCGATTAATTTATATAACCTCTGAATAGTTTTGGATTGTTCGGCACCGAATTGAGTCTTTAGAGTAAATTTGAGGCCGGAAAGCGAGCTTTGAGATAAGGAAAGTCTCTTGCCTAACCTTGTAAGAGGAAAATTACCCATAGGTGATTTAAATTAATATTTGCTTCTAATTGTGGGGGCTATGTACGCACGAGGTGACGAGAGTACGTGCGTAACTACTAATTAGGCTTATGTCCGGGTAGTTTAGGACTCATATCATGCAAATACTTGTCATGTTTGCACTCTACTTATTAATTAAATTGCCTAAATTATATTGAAACTTAATAAAAGAATTGCAAAAGCCCGAATTTCATTTATTTGAGTTTTGGTGGGTAACTTGACCGTTAATGAAAATTGTGCTTCTTTGTGTATTAGACTCATAATAACTTTTAAATGGGATGTTCATAAAGTATCTGCTCTTCTTATGGAGCGAGCCGAATGCCTCGGCAGTAGTATAGATGCATCTATGGTTCGTGTCGCACGATCCTCGGCAGTGTGTACATTATTCTGGATCAGGCCGTACGACCTCGGCATAAATCGTGCTTAATAACACTCAGAGCCTAATTATACTTGATATTATTTTATATCTTGTGAGGTTTTGATTATTAATGACAGGAAATGGACTTGGACATTACTAATTGTGAAAGAATTATTCATTCCTACTTGTCATTGAGTTGTTATTATTGCTTACATAACTCATGCTCATTTAGAATTTTCTGTGTTATTATTGTTAGCCCATAGTAAGTGTTGATGTCGACCCCTCATCACTACTTCTTCGAGGTTAGACTAGATACATACTGGGTACATGTTGTTTATGTACTTACGCTATACTTCTGCACTAACCGTGCAGGATTTGAGGCAGGTACATCTGGCGGTCCTACCAGTGCGTATCCCAGATATCCCGAGGCCTAGTGGTGAGCTGCTTCCTGAGCTGTTCTGCAGCCCCTAGAGTCTCTGTTTTATATTTATATTCTGTCTACTTTATTTCGGACAGTAGTTAGAGTTTTAGATATTCTATTAGTTGCTTATACACTTGTGACACCAGGTCTTGGCACACACACTAGTAGACTTTATGGTTTTGGAGCACTTATATTACTATGGTTGCCACTCAGTTGTCTTCGTTTCATTTATTGAATTTTCTACTCCTTAATTTCCTATTGAATAGAATTTAATTACTTTAAAACTTATTAAAAGAGAACTAACATGGTTTAATTCACTGTTGGCTTGCCTAACGGTAACGTTGGGTGCCATCACGGCCCATAGTAGAAATTGGGTCGTGATAACATGGTATCAGAGCACTAGGTTCACGTGGGTCTCATAAGTTATGAGCAGGCCTAATAGATTCTTGCGGATCGGTGTGGAGATAGCTATACTTATCTTCGAAAGGCTATAGGGTGTTAGGAAATTACTCTTTCTTCATCTCCTACAATGCAGTCAATGTGGTACTAAGTATCTTTCTCTTATTCCCTCACGGATTGTGAGAACGCGCGCAACCGATGTTCCAGACCAAGGAGGAGCTGCTCCCCCTGTTGCTAGAGGCCGAGGGAGGGCTCCAGCCCGTGGTAGAGATAGAGGGCATCCCAGAGTTTCTCTAGCTATTCCCCTAGTGGATCTAGTAGAGGATCCTATTATTGAGGAGAAGGGCGAGGTTCTGCAGTAGAGCCAACCCCGGTTCATGGGCTGTATGCTGTGGTTCATAGATTCTATGACCCCGGCTGGTTTATTTCCAGCAGACCCAGCCACATCTCAAGCGGGAGGGGGAGCTCAGACCCCTACCGCTAAGGCTCCAGGGCATGAAACTATCTTATATCAGACCCCGGATGCACTACCCGTGGGCGGAGCTCAGCCAGTTGCAGCAGAGCTGAGCCCAAACCAGCTACGGTCGGCGATCCACAGAAGCTATTGGACAGATGGACTAGGCTACATCCTCTTGTCATTGGGGGTGAGCAACATGAGGACCCCCACAACTTTATTGATCTGTGTAGGGACAGACTGCACAACATGAGGATATTGGAGTCCCATGAGGTGGATTTACTACTTTCCGGCTGGATGGCATAGCCTGTAGGTAGTGGCAGACATATATTCTTGGTAGACCAGCAGATTCTCCTCCTATGACTTGGGATCGGTTCACCCGTATCTTTCTGGATAGGTATATTCCACCCTCTCATAGGGAAGAGTTACGGTTTCAGTTCAAGCAGCTCCAGTAGGGTCAAATGTCAGTGACCGACTATGAGGCGAGATTCTCTGAGTTGTCTCGCCATGCACTTATGATACTTCCTACTGATGCAGAGAGAGTGTGGAGGTTCATTGCGAGTTTGCATTCAGGTATCCAGGCCACTATGGCCCGATAGGTTGAGATGGGAACTTCTTACAAGCTAGTTGTAGTGATAGCTCAGAGGATCGAGGCAGTACGTCAGCGTAGCCGAGAGAAGGTTATGAGGGATAAGCGATTTCGATATTCTAGAGAGTTTAGAGGTGCCCCGGCTGGGGATAGAGGTCAATTTGTGAGGGGTCAGTCTAGCAGGCCCACCTATCCAGCACTGCCACTTCCTCGGGGTTCTCCGGTGTGACCTTATTTCAGCGCCATGCCAGAGAGTTCCTACCGTCTATCAGCCATTCAGGGTTACTACAGTGAGTATTCAAACCATCAGGGTCAGATTTCAGGTCAGGAGTCTACCATAAAGAGAGGTTGTTTCAAATGAGGGGATCTCATTCATGTGCAGAGGCTCTGCCCCAGACTTCAGGGTAAGGCGGTGCAGCAGAGTCAGCAGCCTATGATTCCAGCACCAACTGTCCTGCCAGTCGTCTAACTGCCCAGAGGCGGAGGGCAGGTGGGTAGGGGCCATCCTAGAGGTGGAGGCCAGTCAGGTGGAGCTCCAGCTAGGTTCCATGCTTGTTCAGCCAGACCAGGTGTAGTGGCCTCAGATGCCATGATCACGGGTATTATTTCTATCTACGCTAGGGATGCTTCAGTACTATTTGATCCAGAGTATACATATTCATATGTTTCATCTGTGTTTGCTCATTTTCTGGGAGTTCCTCGTGAGTCCTTGGGTACTCATGTTTATATGTCCACACTAGTGGGCGATTCTGTAGGTATGGATTAGATCTATCAGTCTTGCATTGTTACTTTCTGTGGTTATGAGACCTGAGCGGATCTTCTGTTGCTCGATATAACCGACTTTGAGGTCATCCTGGGCATGTATTGGTTGTCTCCATATAACGCCATCCTTGATTGCCATGCCAAGACTGTTACCTTGGCGATGCAAGAGTTGCCTAGATTGGAGTGGAAGGGTTCGTCTATCAGTACATCTAGTCATGCTATCTCTTTGCTGAAGGCTCGACACATGGTCGAGAAGGGTTGTTTGGGTTATTTAGCCTGTGTTCAGGATACTACCACAGAGAATCCGGCGATTTATTCAGTACCTGTCATCAGGGTGTTCTCTGATGTGTTCCCTTCTAATCGCCCAGGCATGCCACCAGATCGTGATATTGATTTCTATATTGATTTGTCTCCAGGTACCCAGCCTATCTCTATTCCACCGTACCATATGGCTTCAAAAGAGTTGAAGGAATAGCTTGAGGAGATGCTAGAAAAGGGGTTTGTCAGACCGAGGTATCATCTTGGGGTGCACCAGTGTTATTTGTGAAGAAGAAGGATGGGACTATGCGGATGTGCATTGACTACCGCCAATTGAACAAAGTTACCATTAAGAGCAAGTACCCGTTGTCGCGTATTGATGATTTGTTTGACCAGTTGTAGGGTGCTAGGGTGTTCTCTAAGATTGACGTGAGATCGGGGTACCATTAGTTGAAGATTCAGGATTCGGATTTTCAAAAGACGGCTTTCCAGACTAGATATGGCCATTATGAGTTTCTAGTAATGTCCTTTGGCTTGACTAACGCCCCGACTGCATTTATAAATTTGATAAACTGAGTGTTCAGGCCATATATTGATTCGTTTGTCATTGTCTTCATTGATGACATTTTGATCTACTCACGTAGCATGGAGGAGCACGAGCAACATTTGAGAGTGGTGCTTCAGACCTTACGGGAACAGAAGTTATACGCTAAGTTCTCCAAGTTTAAGTTCTGGTTGGATTCTGTGGCATTCTTAGGGCATGTTATATCAGGCGAGGGTAGTAAGGTAGACCCCAAGAAGATCGAGGCAGTTCAGGGTTGGCCTTGTCCTACCACAATGACTGAGATCAGGAGCATCCTGGGGTTAGCAGGTTATTATCATTGGTTAGTGGAGGGCTTCTCATCTATTGCAGCACCCTTGACTAGATTGACCCAGAAGGGTGCTTCATTCTGATGGTCTGACGATTGCAAGGCAAACTTCTAGAAGCTCAAGACCGCATTGACTTCAGCATCGTTGTTAGTGCTGCCTTCCGGTTCAAGGATATACACTATGTACTGTGACACTTCGTGCATTGGTTTGGGTTGTGTGTTGATGCAGGAGGGGCGAGTTATTACATATGCTTCGCGTTAGCTGAAGCCCCATAGAATAATTACCCTGTGCATGATTTGGACTTTGCTGCGATTGTTCATTCTCTTAAGATCTGGAGGCATTATCATTATGAAGTGTCATGTGAGGTTTACACCGATCATCGTAGATTACAGCATTTGTTCAAGAAAAGGGATCTCAATTTGAGGCAGCGTAGGTGGCTTGAGTTACTAAAGAATTATCATATTACCATCCTTTATCATCCGGGAAAGGCGAATGTAGTTGTGGATGCCTTGAGTAGAAAGGCGGAGACTATGGGTAGTTTGGCATTCATTTCAGCAGAAGAGGGGCCAATAGCTTTGAAACTTCAGTCCTTGGCTAACAGACTTGTGAGGCTGGATATTCCAGAGCCCAGCTGAGTTCTTGCATGCGTCGTCGCTCACTCTTCACTATTCGAGCAGATCAAGGCTTGCCAGTTTGATGATCCGCACTTGGTGGTTCTTAGAGAGATGGTACTACAGCGTGGTGCCAAGGAGGTTACTCTCGGTTAGGATGGTATTCTGTGACTCCAGGGTCACCTATGTGTTCCTAATGTTGATGGCTTGAGGGAGAAGATCCTAGAGGAGGCACACAGTTCTCGGTATTCTATTCATCCAGGTGCTACGAAGAAGTATCGTGACCTGGGGCAGCGTTATTGGTGGCGGCAGATGAAGAAGGACATAGTTGAGTATGTAGCGAGGTTCCTAAATTTCCAGCAGGTTAAGTGTGAGCATCAAAGGCCAGGTGGACTACTCCAGCATATGGTTATACCCGATTGGAAATGAGAGCGCAATGCTATGGACTTCGTAGTTGGGTTTTTGCGGACCTTGCAGATGTTTGATGCAGTTTGGGTTATTGTCGACAGGTTGACCAAGTCGGCACACTTCATTCCGGTTGTGACCACGTATTCTTCAGAGAGGTTGGCCCAGATTTATATTTAGGAGATTGTTTGATTACATGGTGTGCCTATTTCCATCAAATCAGATAGAGGCACTCAGTTTACTTCGCATTTCTGGAGAGAAGTACAAAGTGAGTTGGGGACCTGTGTAGAGCTCAGCACAGCCTTTCACCCGCAGACCGACTGGCAATCAGAGCGGACAGTTCAGATCTTGGAGGATATGCTGAGAGCATGTGTGATTGACTTTAAAGGGCAGTGGGATTGATTTTTGCCTTTGGTCGTTTGCTTACAACAACAGTTATCAGTCCAGTATCGAGATGGCTCCATTTGAGGCTTTATATGGTCGGCGATGTCGTTCTCCCATCGGATGGTTTGAGCCCGGTGAGGCAAAGTTAAATGGTAGTGATTTGGTGAAGGATGCCTTGGAAAACATAAAGTTGATTCAGGAGCGACTTCGCACAGCACAGTCCAGACAGAAGAGTTACGCGGATCAGAAGGTACGTGATTTATCATTTATGGTAGGCAAAAAGGTTATCTTGAAAGTCTCACCGATGAATGGAATCATGAGGTTCGGGAAGAAGGGCAAGTTGAGCACAAGCTTTATAAGCCCATTTGAGTTGTTGAGACGAGTTGGGGAGGTTGCTTATGAGCTTGCTTTGCCTCCTAGTCTATAAGAAGTTCATCCAATTTTCCACGTGTCTATGCTCCAGAGGTATCATGCCGACAGGTCGCTTGTGTTAGACTTCGACACGGTTCAGTTAGATGAGAGCCTAGGTTATGAAGAAGAGCCAGTTGCCATTGTTGATGGGCAGGTTCTCTAGTTGAGGTCCAAGAAAATTTCTGCGGTAAAAGTTTGGTAGAGGGGCCAACCAGTTAAGGAGGTGACTTGGGAGGCCGAGCAGGACACGCAGAACAGATATCCACACTTATTCAGCACTCCAGGTATGATTCTAGACTCGTTCGAGGATGAACGTTTGTTTAAGAGGTGGAGAATGTAACGACCTAACCGGTCGTTTTGCTTTCTAGATCTCCATTCACCTAAATGAGACTCCTCGTATGTGCTATTACTGTTTCATGACTTGCGAGGATGGTTAGTTCGGGAATTGGAAGGGTTCGGGTTGAAATCGGAACACTTGGTCCTTAAGATTGGTTAAAAAGGGCTAAGTTTGACTTGAGACAATATTTTGAGTAACCGACCTCGGAACCGGGATTTGACAGTTCCAACAGGTTCGTATGATGATTTTGGACTTGGGCGTATGTTCGGATCGGGTTTTGGATGACCCGGGAGCATTTCGGCACTTAATATTGGAAGTTGGTACCTTGAAGGTTTTAAAGTTCTTTAAATTTGGTTTAGATAAGGTTTTGATGTTATCGAGGTCCATTTGGTATTCCGAGCCTGGGAATAGTTTCGTATGGTGATTTAAGACTGGTACGCAAAATTTGAAGTCATTCAGAGTAGTTTAAGTATGTTTCGGCGCGTTCGGAGTAAGTTGGAAGAATTTGAAGTTCATAAGTTGATTCTATTGGTTTTGGGTTGCGATTCTTAGTTTTAATGTTGTTTTCCGCATTCCGAGGGTGCAAGCGAGTCCGTTTTATGATTTCAAACTTGTTGGTATGTTTGGACGGGGCATCAGGTTCCCCGGATGCCATTTGAACAGTGCGTGGAGGTCGTTTAGCCTTGGGTGCATAGGTGAAGCACCCAGCTTTTGGTACAATCGCACCTGCTGAGGGCCAACCGCAGAAGCGGCCCAGCATGGGCAGCCCAGAAACTGTAGATACAGGACTTGGCGTGCATCTGCGACCGTGCAGGTGCGATGGAAGCAACCACAGAAGCGGCCAAAGACGTAGGTGCGACACTCGCATCGCAGAAGCAATCCCGCAGAACCAGACCAGTGGTCCGCAGATGCGGAAGTAGGCCAACTGGGGAAGGACCGCATCTGTGATGATGTTTTCCGCAGATGAGAAGCCGCAGAAGCGGCTGCCCCTCTGTAGAAGCGAAAATCGCTGAAGGCAGAATGGTCCATTTAATGCGGGACTTAGGTTATTTTGGCTCATTTTCTTTCACCTCTTGGGCGATTTTGGAGCTCTTGGAAGGGGGTTTTCACCTAGTACTTTGAGGTAAGTAATTTCTATACAATATAAGTTTAAAACATAGATTATGGGTAGATTTTAACATGTAAAATTATGTAAACCATGGGTTTAGATAAACCTAGGTTTTGATAAAAATAAGATTTAACCACGAAAATGATTATGGAATTAAGTGAAAATTATATATTTGAGTTCGTGGGCTATGGGTAATAACTTTCTTCGAAAATTTCCAGAATCCGGGCACGTGGGCCCGGGGGTGAATTTTAGGAATCCTTCAATTGGGGTTAGGTAATCACTCTAATAATTAGAATACGAACTTTTGAACATGTATTGATTAATTTATATATCCTCTGAATAATTTTGGATTGTTCGGCACTGAGTTGAGTCTTTAGAGTAAATTTGAGGCCAGAAAGCGAGCTTTGAGATAAGGAAAGTCTCTTGCCTAACCTTGTAAGAGGGAAATTACCCATAGGTGATTTAAATTAATATTTTCTTCTAATTGTGGGGGCTATGTACGCACGAGGTGACGAGAGTACGTGCGTAACTACTAATTAGGCTTATGTCCGGGTAGTTTAGGACTCATATCATGCAAATACTTGTCATGTTTGCACTCTACTTATTAATTAAATTGCCTAAATTATATTGAAACTTAATAAAAGAATTGCAAAAGCCCGAATTTCATTTATTTGAGTTTTGGTGGGTAACTTGACCGTTAATGAAAATTGTGCTTCTTTGTGTATTAGACTCATAATAACCTTTAAATGGGATGCTGATAAAGTATCCGCTCTTGTTGTGGAGCGGGCCGAACACCTCCGCAGCAGTATAGATGCATCTATGGCTCATGTCATATGATCCTCGCCAGTGTGCACGTTATTCTGGATCAGGCCGTACGACCTTGGCATAAATCGTGCTTAATAAAACTCATAGCCTAATTATACTTGATATTATTTTATGTCTTGTGAGGTTTTGAATATTAATGACAGGAAATTGACTTGGACATTACTAAATGTGAAAGAATTATTCATTCCTACTTGTCATTGAGTTGTTATTATTGTTAGCCCATAGTAAGTGTCGATGTCGACCCCTCGTCACTACTTCTTCGAGGTTAGACTAGATACTTACTGGGTACATGTTGTTTATATAGTTACGCTATACTTCTGCACTAACCGTGTAGGATTTGAGGCAGGTGTATCTGGCGGTCCTACCGGCGCGTATCCCAGATATCCCGAGGCCTAGTGGTGAGCTGCTTCCTGAACCGTTCTGCAGCCCCTAGAGTCTCTCTTTTGTATTTATATTTTGTCTACTTTATTTCGGGCAGTAGTTAGAGTTTTATATATTCTATTAGTTGCTCATACACTTGTGACACCAGGTCTTGGCACACACACTAGTAGTCTTTATTATTTTGGAGCAGTTATATTACTATGGTTGCCACTCAGTTGTCTTCGTTTCATTTATTGAATTTTCTACTCCTTAATTTCCTATTGAATAGAATTTAATTACTTGAAAACTTATTAAAAGAGAAATAACATAGTTTAATTCACTATTGGCTTGCCTAACGGTAACGTTGGGCGCCATCATGACCCATAGTAGAAATTGGGTCGTGACAACATGGTATCAGAGCACTAGGTTCACGTGGGTCTCATAAGTTATGAGCAGGCCTAATAGAGTCTTGTGGATCAGTGTGGAGACGTCTGTACTTATCTTCGAGAGGCTATAGGGTGTTAGGAAACTACTCTTTCTTAATCTCCTATCGTGCTGTCGATGAGGTACTAAGTATCTTTCTCTTATTCTCCCACGGATTGTGAGAACGCGTGCAACCGATGTTCCAGACCAAGGAAGAGCTGCTCCCCCGGTTGCTAGAGGCCGAGGGAGGGCTCCAGCCCGTGGTAGAGGAAGAGGACCTCCCACAGTTTCTCCAGCTATTCCACTAGTCGATCCAGTAGAGGATCTTATTATTGAGGAGCAGGGCGAGGTTCTGCAGCAAAGCCAACCCCGGTTCATGGGCTGTATGCTGCGGTTCATGGATTCTATGGCCCCGGCTGGTTTATTTCCATCACACCCAGCCACATCGCAAGCGGGAGGGGGAGCACAGACCTCTACCACTAAGGCTCCAGGGCATGTAACTGTCTTATATCAGACCCCGGACGCACTACCCGTGGGCGGAGCTCAGCCAGTTGCAGCAGACCTGAGCCCAAACCAGCTGCGGTCGGCGATCCACAGAAGCTATTGGACAGATGGACTAGGCTACATCCTCTTGTCATTGAGGGGGAGAAGCATGAGGACACCCACGACTTTATTGATCTGTGCAGGGACAGACTGCACAACATGCTGATTATGGAGTCCCAAGGGGTAGATTTTACTACTTTCCAGCTAGAGGGCAGGGCCCGTAGGAAGTGGCAGTCATATCTTCTCGGCAGACTAGTAGATGCTCCTCCTATGACTTGGGATCGGTTCACCCGTATCTTTCTAGATAGGTATATTCCACCCTCTCAGAGGGAAGAGTTACGGTTTCAGTTCGAGCAGCTCCAGTAGGGTCAGATGTCAGTGACCGACTATGAGGCGAGATTCTCTGAGTTGTCTCGCCATGCACTTATGATACTTCCTACTAATGCAAAGAGGGTGTGGAGGTTCATTGCGGGTTTGCATACAGGTATCCAGGCCACTATGGCCTGAGAGGTTGAGATTGGGACTTCTTACGAGCTAGTTGTAGTGATAGCTCACAGGATCGAGGGAGTACGTCAGCATAGCCGAGAGCAGGTTACAAGGGATAAGCGATTTCAATATTCTGGAGAGTTTAGAGGTGCCCCGGCTGGGGGCAGAGGTCAGTTTGTGAGGGGTCAATCTAGCAGACCTATCCAGCACTGCCGCTTCCTCGGGGTGCTCCGGTGCGACCTTATTTCAGTGCCATGCCAGAGAGTTCCTACCATCCATCAGCCATTCAGGGTTCCTACAGTGGGTATTCAGGCCATCAGGGTCAGATTTCAGGTCAGCAGTCTACCATACAGAGAGGTTGTTTCAAGTGTGGGGATCTCATTCATGTGTAGAGGCTCTGCCCCAGACTTTGAGGTAAGGCAGTGCAGCACGGTCAGCAGCCTATGATTCCAGCACCAGCTGTCCCACCAGTCGTCCGACCACCCAGAGGCGGAGGGCAGGTAGGTAGGGGCCATCCTAGAGGTGGAGGCCAGTAAGGTGGCGCTCCAGCTAGGTTCTATGCTTGTTCGGCCAGACCAAATGTAGTGGCCTTAGATGCCGTGATCACGGGTATTATTTCTGTCTACAGTAGGGATGCTTCAGTACTCTTTGATCTATGGTATACATATTCATATGTTTCATCTGTGTTTGCTCATTTTTTGGGAGTTCCTCGTGAGTCCTTGGGTACTCATGTTTATGTGTCCACACTAGTGGGCGATTCTGTAGGTATGGATCAGATCTATCGGTCCTGTATTTTTACTTTCTGTGGTTATGAGACCTGAGCGGAACTTCTGTTGCTCGATATGACTGACTTTGAGGTCATCCTGGGCATGTATTGGTTGTCTCCATATAACGCCATCCTTGATTGCCATGCCAAGACTGTTACCTTGGCGATGCAAGAGTTGCCTAGATTGGAGTGGAAGGGTTCGTTTGTTAGTACATCTAGTCAGGTTATCTCTTTGCTGAAGGCTCGACACATGGTCGAGAAGGGTGGTTTGGGTTATTTAGCCTGTGTTCAGGATACTACCATAGAGAATCCGGCGGTTTATTCAGTGTCTATAGTCAGGGTGTTCTCTGATGTGTTCCCTTCTAATCGCCCAGGCATGCCACCAGATCGTGATATTGATTTCTGTATTAATTTGGCTCCAGGTGCCCAGCCTATCTCTATTCCACCATACTGTATGGATCCAAAAGAGTTGAAGGAACAGCTTGAGGAGTTGCTAGCAAAGGGGTTCGTCACACCGAGTGTATCACCTTGGGGTGCACCAGTGTTATTTGTGAAGAAGAAGGATGGGTCTATGCGGATGTGCATTGATTACCGCCAGTTGAACAAAGTTACTATTAAGAACAAGTACCTGTTACCGCGTATTGATGATTTGTTTGACCAGTTGCACGGTGCTAGGGTGTTCTCTAAGATTGACTTGAGATCAGGGTACCATCAGTGGAAGATTCAGGATTCGGATGTTCAGAAGAAGGCTTTCCAGAATAGATATGGCCATTATGAGTTTCTAGTGACGTCCTTTGGCTTGACTAACGCCCCGGCAACATTTATGAATTTGATGAACCGAGTGTTCAGGCCATATATTGATTTGTTTGTCATTGTCTTCATTGATGACATTTTGATCTACTCACGTAGCATGGAGGAGCACGAGCAGTATTTGAGAGTGGTGCTTCAGACCTTGTGGGAAAAGAAGCTATATGCTAATTTCTCCAAGTGTAAGTTCTGGTTGGATTATGTGGCATTATTAGGGCATGTTATATCAGGTGAGGTTATTAAGGTAGACCCCAAGAAGATTGAGGCAGTTCAGGGTTGGCCTCGTCCTACCACAGCGACTGAGATCAAGAGCATCATGGGGTTAGCAGGTTATTATCGTCGGTTTGTAGAGGGCTTCTCATCTATTGCAGCACCCTTGACTAGATTGACCCAGAAGGGTGCTTCGTTCCGATGGTTTGACGATTGCAAGGCGAACTTCCAGAAGCTCAAGACCGCATTGACTTCAGCACCGTTGTTAGTGCTGCCTTCCGGTTCAAGGATATACACTATGTACTGTGACGCTTCGCGCGTTGGTTTGCATTATGTGGTGATGCAGGAGGGGCGAGTTATTGCATATGCTTCGCGTTAGCTGAAGCCCCATAGAAGAATTACCTTGTGCATGATTTGGAGTTTGCTGCGATTGTTCATACTCTTAAGATCTGGAGGCATTATCTTTATGGAGTGTCCTGTAAGGTTTACACCGATCATCGCAGATCGCACTATTTGTTCAAGAAGAGGGATCTCAATTTGAGGCAGCGTAGGTAGCTTGAGTTAATAAAGGATTATGATATTACCATCCTTTATCATTCGGGCAAGGCGAATGTAGTTGTGGATGCCTTGAGCAGAAAGTCGGAGAGTATGGGTAGTTTGGCATTCATTTTAGCAGATGAGGGGCCAATAGTTTTGAAAATTCTGTCCTTGGCTAACAGACTTGTGAGGTTGGATATTTCAGAACCCAACCGAGTTCTTGCATGCGTCGTCATTCAGTCTTCACTATTCAAGCAGATCAAGGCTTGCCAGTTTGATGATCCGCACTTGTTGGTTCTCAGAGAGATGGTACTACAGGGTGGTGCCAAGGAGGTTACTCTCGGTGAGGATGGTGTTCTGCGACTCCAGGGTCGCCTATGTGTTCCTAATGTTGATGGCTTGAGGGCGAAGATCCTAGAGGAGGCACACAGTTCTCGGTATTCTATTCATCCAGGTGCTACGAAGAAGTATCACGACCTGAGGCAACGTTATTGGTGGCGGCAGATGAAAAAGGACATAGTTGAGTATGTAGCGAGGTTCCTAAATTTCCAGCAGGTTAAGTGTGAGCATCAGAGGCCAGGTGGACTACTCCAGCATATGGTTATACCCGATTGGAAATGGGAGTGCATTGCTATGGACTTCGTAGTTGGGTTGCCACGGTCCTTGCGGAAGTTTGATGCAGTTTGGGTCATTATCGACAGGTTGACCAAGTCGGCACACTTCATTCCGGTTGTGACCACGTATTCTTCAGAGAGGTTGGCCCAGATTTATATTTAGGAGATTGTTCGATTACATGGTGTGCATGTTTCCATCAAATCAGATAGAGGTACTTAGTTTACTTCGCATTTCTGGAGAGCAGTACATAGCATGTTGGGGACCTGTGTAGAGCTCAACACAGCCTTTCACCCGCAGACCGACTAGCAATCGGAGCAGACAGTTCATATCTTGGAGGATATGCTTAAAGCATGTGTGATTGACTTTAGAGGTCAGTGGGATTGATTCTTGCCTTTGGTCGAGTTTGCTTACAACAACAGTTATCAGTCCAGCATCGAGATGGCTCCATTTGAGGCTTTATATGGTCGGCGATGTCGTTCTCCCATCGGATGGTTTGAGCCCGGCGAGGCAAAGTTAAATGGTACTGATTTGGTGAAGGATGCCTTGGAAAACGTAAAGTTGATTCAGGAGCGACTTCGCACAGAACAGTCCAGACAGAAGAGTTACGCGGATCAGAAGGTACGTGATTTATCATTTATGGTAGGCAAAAAGGTTATCTTGAAAGTCTCACCGATGAATGGAATCATGAGGTTCGGGAAGAAGGGCAAGTTGAGCACAAGCTTTATAAGCCCATTTGAGTTGTTGAGACGAGTTGGGGAGGTTGCTTATGAGCTTGCTTTGCCTCCTAGTCTATAAGAAGTTCATCCAATTTTCCACGTGTCTATGCTCCAGAGGTATCATGCCGACAGGTCGCTTGTGTTAGACTTCGACACGGTTCAGTTAGATGAGAGCCTAGGTTATGAAGAAGAGCCAGTTGCCATTGTTGATGGGCAGGTTTGCCAGTTGAGATCCAAGAAAATTTCTGCGGTACAAGTTCGGTGGAGGGGCCAGCCAGTTGAGGAGGCGACTTGGGAGGCCGAGGAGGACATGCAGATCAGATATTCACACTTATTCAGCACTCCAGGTATGATTCTAGACCCGTTCGAGGACGAACATTTGTTTAAGAGGTGGAGAATGTAACGACCTAACCGGTCGTTTTGCTTTCTAAATCCCCATTCCCCTAAATGAGACTCCCCGTATGTGCTATTACTATTTCATGACTTGCGAGGATGGTTAGTTCGGGAATTGGAAGGGTTCGGGTTAAAATCGGAACACTTGGTTCCTTAAGATTGGTTACAAAGGGCTAAGTTTGACTTGAGTCAATATTTGAGTAAATTACCTCAGAACCAAGATTTGATGGTTCCAATAGGTTTGTATGATGATTTTGGACTTGGGCGCATGGTCGGATCTGGTTTTGGATGACCCGGAAGCGTTTCGGCTCTTAATATTGGAAGTTGGCACCTTGAAGGTTTTAAAGTTCTTTAAATTTGGTTTGGAGTAGGTTTTGATGTTATCAAGGTCCATTTGGGATTCCGAGCCTGGGAATAGTTTCGTATAGTGATTTAAGACTTGCACGCAAAATTTGAAGTCATTCAGAGTGGTTTAAGTATGTTTCGGCGCGTTCGGAGTAAGTTGAAAGAATTTGAAGTTCATAAGTTGATTCTATTGGTTTTGGGTTGCGATTCTTAGTTTTAATGTTGTTTTCCGCATTCCGAGGGTGCAAGCGAGTCCGTTTTATGATTTCGAACTTGTTGGTATGTTTGGACGGGGCATCAGGGGCCCCGGACGCCATTTGAATAGTGCGTGGAGGTCGTTTAGCCTTGGGTGCATAGCTGAAGCACCCAGCCTTGGGTCCAGATACCGCAGATACGGGACTTGGAAGCAACCGCAGAAGCAACCAAAGACGCATGTGCAACACTCGCGCCGCAGAAGCGGACAAGTGGTCCGCAGATACGGAAGTAGGCCAACTGGGGAAGGGGCGCATTTGCAATGACCTTTTCTGCAGATGCGGAGCCACAGAAGCAGCTGCCCCTCCGCAGAAGCGAAAATCGCTGAAGGCGGAATGGTTCATTTAATGCGGGACTTAGGTTATTTTGGCTCATTTTCTTTCATCTCTTGGGCGATTTTGCACCTCTTGGAAAGGGGTTTCCACTTAGCACTTTGAGGTAAGTAATTTCTATACAACATGAGTTTAAAACATAGATTATGGGTAGATTTTAACATGTAAAATTGTAAAAATTTTGGGTTTAGATAAAAACCTAGGTTTTGATAAAAATAGGATTTCACCACAAAAATGGTTATAGAATTGAGTGAAAATTATATATTTGAGTTTTTTAGGCTATGGGTAACAACTTTCTTCAAAACATTTTGGAATCCGTGCACGTGGGCCCAGGGGAGAATTTTAGGAATCCTTCAATTGGGGTTGGGTATTCACTCTAATAGTTAGAATACAAACTTTTGAACATGTATTGATTAATTTATACAACCTTTGAATAGTTTCGGATTGTTCGGCACCGAGTTGAGGCTTTAGAGTAAATTTGAGGCCGGAAAGTGAGCTTTGAGATAAGGTAAGTCTCTTGCCTAACCTTGTAAGAGGAAATTTACCCCATAGGTGATTTAAATTAATATTTGCTTCTAATTGTGGGGGCTACGTACGCATGAGGTGACGAGAGTCCGTGCGTAGCTACTAATTATGCTTATGTCCAGGCAGTTTAGGACCCAAATCATGAAATACTTGTCATGTTTGCACTCTACTTGTTAATTAAATTAACTAAATTATATTGGAACTTGATAAAAGACTTGGAAAAGCCCAAATTTCACTTACTTGAGTTTTGGCGGGTTACTTGACCGTTAATGGAAATTGTGCTTCTTTGTGTATTAGCCTCGTAATAACTTTTAAATCTGATGTTCATAAAGTATCCTCTCTTCTTGTGGAGCGGGCCGAATGTCTTGACAGTAGAATAGATGCATCTATGGTTTGTGTCGTACGACCCTTGGCAGTGTACACGTTATTCTGGATCGGGTCGTACGACCTCAGTATAAATTGTATTTAATAACACTCAGAGCCTAATTATACTTGATATTATTTTATGGCTTGTGAGGTTTTGATTATTAATGACAGGAAATTGACTTGGACATTACTAAATGTTAAAGAATTATTCATTTCTACTTGTCATTGAGTTGTTATTATTGTTTACATAACTCATGCTCATTTTGAATTTTCTGTATTATTATTGTTAGTTTTTGCCATTGTTATCTGGACAAAGTCTGAAAAATATGAAGAAAGATTGGGAGATGAAAGGTAAAAGTTTTGATGAGAAAATCAAGTACACTGGTTTGGGTAGAAAATAAGTAAAAGCTTGCAATTTACTGAGAAATCTTGAAGAACAAAGGTAAAAAAATTAGAGTATGAGAAAAGGGAGTAATATCCTGAAGATTCAAAGGTAGAAGCTTGGTCAAAAGGTAAAAAATAAACGAAGGAGGGGAGTATTTACAGAGGCTTCACGTCGTTTCACGTCTAGGGATGGCCTGCCGATGGCTGACATACGTTTGAAATCATTATGACGCGACTGATGGGACGTTCTGAATTTTTTGTCATTTCTGTCACGGTGTGTCGAAGAAGGGATCGAAGTGCACATGTCGTTTCTCATCGTTTCCGTAAACTTACTCTCCGAGAAACTAGGGGACTATCTGTATACGGGCGAAATCGAGCCCATGGGACGTCTCGGTTTCCGATGAAGTAAACGGAGCGAGAGACGTGACGGTAATAAGCGAGAGAATAAATAGAAGATTTTTACCTTTTATAGAATTGTACTTCGGATAAAACTCCCCTACTATATAAAGGGGTGTCTGATTATTCATTAGATATACTGTAACACGTATATCAAGACAATTTACTCTTATTTTCTCTATTATTCAAAGTACTTACTTTTGTTCATCAATCCATCAGTAACGTGAGTCCGGGATCGAAGGCAGACATTTTATTAAGTTGTCACTAAGTCCGGGATCACTCCTCTTAATTGGTTTGACAATTTATTACGTCATTTATCTGTTTAATCTAACGCAATTTATCGTTTGCATTGAATTAACCCGCTTATCCTTAAAACCACTTACAAATTTAATTGTTATCCGTTTTCTAGGGTAAACACAACATATGATCACTTAAAAGATAATTACATATAATTCTAACAAAAATTCATTGATATGTAAGTTGAGGATTAAATAATATTATATTGATAGTATAAAAAATCTTTGTCCAATGTATAAAACTAAAATCCATATTTGACCGATCAAAGAATGTGGAGCTTAAATTTAATTGCTAGACAACATCTTAAATTCATGCATGATGCTTGTCCTTCCATGTAATTGAATTGTTTTAGGAGTTTCACATGGTTCCATGCATGTTCTATTATACGCAATTCCTCCACTTTGTTTCATCAATGTTGTCTGTGTCTTTCGGAAACGGCCTAAAATTATACCAAACTGAGATTCCTCTGTTATTTAATTTCCTCTTTCCTTTAGATTTTTTCTATACTATTAGGAGAGGCCAACGTAACATTGTAGAAGCCGGCTTTCGTGTCATGTCCATGGACGAGCATTACTATTTAACATTGAGAAACCAATGGAATTATGTATGTTACTTGTGTCATAATTCTATAAATATCCATTCCATAGTTTTTTTCTTTTTGCGTGAAAATATCAACTCTAGGAAAATATATCTCAAATGGCCACTCAGTATTCTCCTTCATGGTTTCTCCTATACGTCTTCTCATCTTGTCTATTCATCAATTGCAGTGTCCTAGCGTATGAAAATAACCAAAAGGCATCTCCTTTCTCTTTCTTTCTTTTTTCTTTTTGCATTTTTAAACTGTCAAACATTACTTTGGTGATTAGAGTTAACAAGAATTATTCTAATAGAGTTGCATATATTGATCAGTTTGTCACCACTGATTTACCGATGAACAAATTTCAGTCTCAAGTTTGGTGCTCTCCATGTATATAGTTAAAAGGTGCTGAGGTGTGGGCAAACCAGCCTAGAGTTCTAATTCTTTCTTTTTTGGGTTGTGTCTCGCGAGAATGAAATTGAAGTTATTTTTAGATAACCTTCCTTATTTTCTTGTTCACCAATACTAGCATTTATTTATGACTTGTAATTATCTTTTAAATGATTTGTCGATGTTGTAAAAGTGCTAAGCTCATTCTCAAATACTAATGTATCATTTTTCCAACATCACTATTACGTGCATTTGAAGCAGGGGCGGAGCCACAGTATTGGTTGCGGGTTCGGCTGAACTCAGTAGCTTTATTTAAACTTTGTATTTGTATTAAAAAATCCAATGAATATGCACAAATTATAAATTTAGAACCCAGTAATCCTGAACCCATAAGGTACAAATCCTAACTTTGCCTCTGAATTTTAAAGGTATCTACTAAGGGTGGCATGTGGGCCGGGCCCAGTCCTAAGTGGGTTTCGTGGGCCCGGTCCTAAGTGGGCCGGTCCTAAGTGGTCCCGGACTTCTTGTTGGAACCGGCCCGGGACCGGGACCATAAACTAACGGTCCCGGGCCTAAGTGGGCCCAAGTGGGCCTAAGTGGACCTAAGTGGGCCCAATGGATACTTTCTATTTTTTTTAAAAAAATTATAGAAGTTAGAGAAAAAAATGGTAATAACAATATTTAAGGCAATTCCTTGTAAATTATATTATATAATTGTGACCTAAATTTTTTAATTCGAATTTAAAGACAAAAATATTTTAAAGAGATATTCAAAGCAATACGTTATAATTTTATTATAGCATTAAAATAATATGATAATATCTTTCTTAGTCTTACTCCCCCTTATGGAATGAGCACAACAAGGTGTTAATACTACCATTGAGAAGAAAAAGAAACTAATCAAGATGTGCCAAAATACAAGTTACATATTATTTTTTGTTCATATAAGTTACATGGTATTTCTTACAAATTTCATAAATCCTTCAAGGTCCGAAGGAATTTCCGTTGGTGGCGGCAGAAAAGAAGGTTGGTCATCACCGCTTCCGGGCGAAGCAGCATCCTCCACAAGTTCAGCTAGCATTTCTTCGTAAGCTTCGTCTACCTCTGGTTGTGATTCAGTAAGTCCAAAATTGTTTTTTCTGAACGGATCCAATCTATGCAAAATACTGATTTTTTCAAGCTCTCCCTCATAGACGCTCTATAATCACCGAGTTGAAGTCTTGCTTGACTGAAAGCACTCTCTGATGCCACTGTTGAAGCTTGAATAGTTAATCGGGTCATCCTTGAAAGAATCTAAAAGTGTTTTTCTTTGTCCTTCCACCATTTCAAAATATTAAAGAAGCCGTCGGGATTCACTTCCTCAATTCCCTGTAACAAATAAACTTCAAGCTCATTTAGTTGTAAAAAATCACTAGTATTAGAATCTTGAGAACCCCTGAACACCGTCCTAGCAATAAGTGCTCTTACTCCTACAGTTCTTTTAGATGATTGAGAACTAGAAGAAGAAGGAGTTGGAACATTTGGTCTAGCATGATCTAATGCAACTTGATAAGCATTATAAATACTTTGAACATTTATTTTAATTGAGGCTATTGCGTCCGGAAGTTTAGACAACTCCTCATCTCCAAGTGCTAAACCATTATAAACAGTTTCATACCAAAATTGAGGACCTCCTAATTTCATAATAGGATTTAACAATGCAGCAACACCATAAATAGGGGGAATAGGGAAAAAATATATTTTAAACTTTTTTCTCATAGAATCAATAGCAAGTTGATAAATTTTTTCACCCTCTGAAAAATGATCAAACAAATTTGCAAGTTCTGCAATATAAACTAAACAATTAAAAATAGTAGGATAATATTGCCCAGAAAATTCATTTGTAGCAATATGAAATTTTTCTAAAAAGTCTACAAGCATTTTATCATTAGCCCAATCTATATTTGTAAGGTGCTCATCATCATCACTTACATGAGCATTAAACATTGAGTTTATGGGGTTTCTATATTCATATGCAATAACTAAGCTTTCATACATATAATTCCATCTAGTTGGACAAGGTTTAGGACCCTTTCTTTTTCTTAGGCCAAATTCATCGCATCTTTTAAAATATTCTCTAAGTCTACTTCTACGATTTAAATAAAAAAGTCAATTAAGAGCCATTTTAACCTTTTAAATTTCAACATTTAAAATTCGCATACCATCACCCGCAATTAAATGGTAAATATGACAAATACATCTAACATAAAAAATATTACTAAATGGAGGATATAGTGTAGTGGTAAGCAAGGCTACAGCATTTGTGTTACTAGTAGCATTATCCATTGAAACTGACATTATTTTATCACTAATACAAAAATATCTACAAATATCTGTAACCGTGCTAGAAATAAACTGCCTTGTGTGACGTGAATTAACTATTCTATAAGCAATAATGTGCTTTTGCATTATCCAATCCTCATCAATCCAATGACTGGTAACAGTAAGGTAATCAAAGTCATTACCACTTCTACCAATATCAGTTGTAATAGCAACATGGTAATTTATATGAGTAAATAAATAGCGCAAATATTGTTCATATTCATGTTTATATTTATAAATATCGCTATTTACGGTTGTGCGAGGAAAACCTTTATAAGTAGGATTATAAACTTTTCTAATATAATGCACAAAGTGAGGGTTAGAAGGAAAACTATAGGGTAAGCACATAAGAGTAACCATTTTTACCAATTCTTCCCGATCTTTTTTTGGATCATAATATAAAATATCACTGGTAATAGTGTTAATTCCCGGTTGAAATTGATTTGACCCGGTACTAAGGTCAGCCTGACTAGGTGCACTTGTCCCCTCGGCCAAAGCTTTCATACGAAAATATCTAGCTTTATCTTGAGGGTGTAGCAATATATGTCTAGTCAAACTTCCCGTCCCCCCTCCCCCCTCCCCCTGACTTCCAACATATTTAAAAACTAACTTTTTACCACAAGTTTTACACTTAGCCCTATTTTTTTCTCTTAGTTAAGTAAAAAATGGCCAAACAACAGATGTTTCTGCCCGTTTAGAAGGTTGTCTAGAAAGAGTAGGGGTTGTAACATGAGGGTCAGACGGGGCATCATTTGGATTATTATTAATTTGGTTAACTTCAGGAGCAGGACTAGTGGGTGTATCGCCATCCGGTTGCGTTTCATTAAAATCTATTTCTTTATCATCATTTTCATCAATAGTTGGGTTACCATAAAGAGCATGCATATATTCATGGTTTAATTGTTCACCGGGTGCAATATTATGGCAAAATTGACTCTCGGTAAATTGTAATAAACTATTATCGCTATCAAGAATAGGAGGTGTAGAACAGGTAACAGGTTTGGATCTGGGAGCCGGGGGGAAGTGGAGGAGGAACAGATTGGCCACTAGATTCACCACTCTTGAATTTTTTCTTATTTTTACTAAATATTGTTTTTAAAGAATAAGCCATCTTAATTAATCAAGCAATACAAAGTAAATAAAACAAACAAAACTATAATATTAAAACTTAAGAGTTGGAACGAGTTTACCGAATTGACGAACAACTTATTGAAAATTAATTATTGTTGAAGACTTGAAGACTTCAATTCACCAATTTTATAATTTTGCACAAATTGTAACAATAAAGTAAGCAATTATAGAAAAAAATTAGAGAGAGATTGATGATTTTGTGAGAAAAATAAAAGAATGAGGGTTGAAAATAGGAAAAAGTGTAATTATAAAAAGTTTGGGGTTAAAACAAAGTTGGGAGAGGGGAGAATTTAAATGACTATTTTATAAATAGCCAACAGCTATTTTGGGTAAGCACCCTCCACTTCCAACCAAGAGGTTGTGAGTTCGAGTCACCCCAAGAGCAAGGTGGGGAGTTCTTGGAGGGAAGGATGCCGAGGGTCATTTGGAAACAGCCTCTCTACCCCAGGGTAGGGGTAAGGTCTGCATACACACTACCCTCCCCAGACCCCACTAGTAGGATTATACTGGGTTGTTGTTGTTGTTGTTGTATTTTGGCAGGTAAAACGGCCATATTTTAAATGTCATAACGGCTATAATGTGACAGATTTCTTTTTTAAAAAATTAGTCGTTGGGCCCGAAGAGGCCTATTTAGGACCGCTTGAACCAGCCCACTTCCCAGCCGATCCCGGTCCCAACCGGTCCCGGTCTCGCGGGCCTCGCCTATGGGACCGAACCACTATCCAGCCCACCTCCCCACGGTCCCGGTCCTATTCGGTTAAAACCGTTTAGGCCCACCGCCCATTTGAGCTTGCGGTCCTGGGCCGGGTCCGGTCCTAATCGGCCCACATGCCACCCTTAATATCTACTAATCATGTTTAAGGTACAGAGTACATTGTGTACATGAGCGACAGTCCAAAGGGTGATCTTTCTGCTACATCTATGCACACTAGCATTCTACAAGAGGCTCTTGGGAGGTCAGTGGTCCTGCAAAAAATTTGATCATTAGTTGTGTTGGATAAATCATTACCTTATATAATAAATTTATTTAGAATTAAAGACTGTCCATTTCTTCCTTTTAAAGAAATACTTTTTAAGTTGCTTATTTGAACAAATTAAGTGAGTGTTCATTTGGAAATTTAGCCCATGACTTACGTATAATGCCACGATTACTCCAGTTTGCTTTGGCATCTTCCCAAATTCTTCGATTTCTTTTTCCTTTTCCTTTATTCTTTTTACAAAAAGGGTCAAAATTGTTTCTGAACTATGCATTATGGAATACATTTTCCCTCCGTTTAAAGTTGGGGCCATTTATACCTTTTCCGTTAATGAAAAGGCCTAAAAATGCCCTTATTGGCTAACGGCTCTCACTGAAAAATTAATTTAGTTTTAATTAGCCTTATTAGCATAGAATTGCGATACGCTTCCTATTTAAAATCCCCCAAATTCCCAACCAGGGCCCATCTATTTTACCCACTCCCCTCTTATTTTTTACTACCTTTTAACCTAGTGAACAAAATTAAATCCTCCTCATTTGTATGGCACAACCTAACCTCCTCTTTCTTATTTCCTCCCAAAATTGCGCTGCTACTAGGGTTTCAAATAAGAGGAGATTCCATTGGAAGAAAGGTTCCGACCGAGAATTAATTTTTGTTCAAAGTTGTTGGGTTAAACCAATTAGTTTTTGTGGTTGGGTTGTGTTACACAATTAGTTTTTGTGGTTAGGTAAACAACTGAATGTTATGGTGGTTTTAATAATATTTTTATGGTTAGTTAAAGTCTTAACTAACTTTTTGTGGTTAGTTAAGGTACTAACCAGTAATAATATTGGTTATGAATGCTAGTAAATGCAGTTTATGAATGTCATTAGTTATGTAGTTTATGAATATCCTAAGAAGTGCAGATTTTTGTGAATGTGATTGTGGCCGAAAGTGCAGAGTTTTGTCAATGTGAAAGTCATATTTTAGAGCTACTTGAGATGAGAAAATAGAATAGCAAATAGCTTGATGGTTCACCCTGTTCTTGTGAACCTATGTCTTTATATTCTAGCTGGTGTTGTAGTAATTAGCTCTACTATAAATATATTGCTTGCTAGAAGACAGGTTTATCTACTTCCTTGGACAAGATAAAGAAATAAGCTTCCCACTTCAACTTTAGGGGTCAAAAAGGTTTACCAATTCAATTAAATGTGCATATCAGTTAAAAGTGCTGACAAGGTGGGTTGCTCTGATGGTAAGCACCCTCCACTTCCAACCAAGAGGTTATGAGTTCGAGTCACCCTAAGAGCAAAGGTGGGTAATTCTTGGAGGGAAGGATGCCGAGGATCTATTGGAAACAGGCTATCTACCCCAGTCTACAACCAAGAGGTTGTTGTTGTTGTTGTAGTTAAAAGTGCAAATTTTTATTAGTTAGACGTGCAGTTTTTTGTTTATGTTGCAAAGGTGCAGATTCTTTTATCCATATCTTTATGTTACTTGTTTATTGGTTAACAAGATAAAATCCAATAATACAATATTGAAGTACCAATTTCAAGAAAATGGTATTTTATTCCCAACAATACAAGGAAATCTTAGGTTTAATATAAAGTTATAAACTGATTATAATCAAAATCACTCTTCTTCAGGATTACATAAGTTGAAAAGAAAATTAAGTAAATTTAAAAATGAAAAGATGGTCATTTTATAGCCCAAGCTGCCATGAAAGACACGCAGCAACACATAGACACCACAATCAATTTTAATTGCTTTTTGACAATTTCCCTATACTTAGCTCTTGCTTCGATCACTTGTAAAAACGTCTTCCGGCATTCGGTGGTGTATAAGCCGTGAAATGGTGCGCAACTTCTCCACATCGACATCTCCTTTTTGACCTGCAAGAAATGTTACTCAAACACTCACTCATTCGTTCTTCTTTGGTTTTGAAATTGAACCGAAAACTAAAACCTAAAATTAATTCTAAACTTGAATTTGGAAAGTAACTGTAATTGATGTCCCCATCAGAAACCTAGCCAAAATTTTCGGAGAAGATGAGACGGCTTTAGAAGAGGCCTTGCTGATGAGGGGATCTGATTTTGTTCACTAGGCAAGGGAGTGGGTAAAACAGATGGGCCCTGTTGGGGGTTAGGAGATTTTAATTAGGACACGTGTCCCAATTCTATGCTAATAAGATTAATTAAATCCAAATTAATTTTTAAGTGAGAGTCGTTAGCCCATAAGGGCATTTTTGGACCTTTTCATTAACGGAAAGGATATAAACGGCCCCAATTTTAAACAGAGGACAAATGTGTTCCATAACGCATAGTTTAGGGGCAATTTTGTCTCTTTTTCGTTCTTTTCATAGCTATACTTTAATGATTAATTGGAAAGGGGAAGCCCTACAGTAAAAATGAAATCGAAACTCATCAAACTGTGGTTTTAATTACATGCATTCAGCAATGGTAGAGCTTCAGAATGTTTGATGTACAGCTATAAAAGGAGTTGATCAATGGCTATGCTGCCAAACTGTCCGAGGAAGAGAAGAACAGAATCGCAAGTAAGTCAATATATAGAGTAAGTGAACACTTATTATAGAGAACTGTATAGTAAAAGGTTCTTTGTTTTGTCAACCTTATAACTTAATTACTGTTTGCAAAATATTTCGATGTAATCGGGAAATGTGGTTGGTAGAAAGAAGAAATTGAATATGAAATTAATTGGTAAGACTTTTTGAGGTGCTAATGAATTGCTTTATTTATTGACTTATTCATAATTTGCTACCAGTTAATGGCAAGTGTTCTCTCAAACAAAATTCTGAAACCAGCAATGTCGAGGACTGATCCATTCATGACTGATCCTATCAATACGAAGTGTCGTCTTTCATCCTTTCATGAAAAGTCACTAGTAAAATTGTATAGGGTGAAATATGATATGACACGTAGTCATCTTAGGGAAAGACACGTGGAATTCAAGACGGGGATGGCCGAAGACCAAACGCAGTTATTCCGCTTGTCACCGAAAGGGATAACGTTCATAAACGTGTATTAAATACTCTGCGCCCGGTAGCATTTAATAAGGAATATTCTGCAGTATTAAGAACGACGGCCCGTTATAGAAAATATGGCATTTATGTTCACCGTTACATCTTCGTCAATGACCCTCAGAATTGACATTAAAGGAGGGCACGATCCTAGGACCTCCTTCCCTAGACACAACTATAAATAGTGAGTCCAATTATCATTGTAAAGCACACGAATTTTCTGGCTAAACTTATACTGCATTCTATACAAAGCTTAATACAATCTTACTTTTTCGCTTTTTGATTTCATCATTGTTGTTCCCGGAAACCTTGTTCCCAGAACTGTCATTTCTATTGTTTCATCTACATTTTAAGGCTAAGTATTGTGCATTTCTTCAATTAGTACAATATTTTAGGATCAAATTAGTTCACATGTCTAGAAACTACGTATAAATTCAACTGTACCGTTTTATGGGTAAATAGTTTGACGCCCACCGTGTGGCCAAGACAGTCGTGCAACTAAATTGATCCTTGCCTTTTTTACTAACGTGATTTGATTATTTTGTCTTAGAAAAAGTCACAAAAAATGGAAGATAACACTGTTAATAATACGCACAACCCTGAAATTCGAGGGGATCAGCCTCATTTCGAGGATTCAATCAGTGACACCTGCAATGCGGGGAATGACGCCACACCGGTGCATGATAGGTAGTACCCTCGACAGGTTCGGCAGACAACTCCCGATGATGCTGATGAGGAGCATGTCGTGGATGCGGTGAGGGTCCTGCAAGAGCAACATGCGATCATTCTAGATCATCTCACGCGGCAGAATAAGGTTATGACATAACTGAAGCAGGCGCTATCGGGGGCTTCGAATAATGCAAACAGACGAGATCAAATTCCTCCCGATGTTCCCGCAAACCAAATAACGCAGAGAGTCGACAACAACACTCTCAAGGATGAAGTTGGCTCCGACGGGGCTGGGGGTAACGGATCCGGTCTCAACAACGAGAATGACCCCGTTCAAGAATGAACTTTTACGGCTTATGAGGGAAGTAAACACCCGCATGGACCAAATTTCGGGTGTGCCACCTGTATTGAAATGTCCGGACTCGAAAAAGTATACTCAATTGTCGTATAAGCCGAGTGCGGCACCAGAACTAATCTCAAAGCGGTTCAAAATTCCTGAAGTGCCAAAGTATGATGAGACTTCAGACCCACAAGAGCATATTACCACCTACACAATGGCGGTAAAAGGAAATGATTTAGCTCCTCAAGAAATTGAATATGTGTTGCTAAAGAAATTTGGAGAAACTCTCACGAGGGGAGCTCTAACGTGGCATTCATTAATACCCTAGCATTCCATAGGTTCCTTTGAGATGCTCGCGAATTCTTTCATCAAGGCTCATGTTGGGGCCAGAAAAGTACAAGCCCTGAAGGCTGACATATTTAGGGTCGCACAGGGAGAATCCGAATTATTACGAGAGTTCGTTACCCGATTCCAGAAAGAAAGAATATTACTCCTGGCTATCCCGGATGAATGGGTAGCTGAAGCATTCACTAAAGGGTTAAATCCGAGAAGCTCAGACGCTTCCCGGAAGCTAAAGGAGAGCCTTCTTGAGTTTCAAGAAACAACTTGGGTAGATGTCCACAACCGGTACGAGTCAAAGATAAGGATCGAAGATGACCAGGGCGGTTCTACATCATCGGCCAAAGGACGGGAGAAGAGTATAGAAAAATCAAAGGATGACTACGACGCGGACAGACGAACTTCGAGTGGCCGAATTTTGCCTTACGAGCGAACCGAAGGCCGTGGCAGAAGCTTCTGGGCAGCAAACAAGTTCACTGTTGACAGAGGGACCGATCATGGTCAAAACAATAGATTACTTCAGGATAAAGAGACGTCGGGGTCTCGGGATCCTTCTTACCACAAGTTATCGGAATATAACTTCAACGTCAGTATAGTGGAGTTGGTGTCAGCCATGAGAAACATTATAGAGGCATGCTTCCCGAGACCTATTAGATCTAATTCCATCCAGAGGGATTCTAACTTATGGTATAAATACCATGGAACGAACGGCCACCGAACAGGGGACTGCGACACCTCCGGGAAGAGGTGGCAACACTATTAAAGAATGGTCAACTTAGAGAATTCTTGAGCGACCGAGCTAAGAACAATTATGGTCGCAACAGAGACAACGCGGAACCTTCGAAAGTAGGAGAAGAACCCCCACGCCAAATGATCAATATGATCTATTAAGAGAATGAGATTAACGGGGTCACCTTTTCGGCAGCGAAGAAGACGAAAGCATCAATAACTAATAGTAAAAGACTCCGGGAAGACGATATCACTTTCACGGAGGAGGACGCAGACGGATTGTTGTTACCACAAAACGATACACTTGTAGTTTCTTTAAATGTGTTAGATTTTAAGATTAAACGTGTTCTAGAGGATCTAGAAAGTTCGGCTAATATCATACAATGGAGAGTATTGGAGCAAGTTAAACTCATCGGAAGCATTATTCTGGCAACAAAGCTCCTCGCTGGATTCAACCTTGCAAGCGTGATGACCTGGGGAGAGATTTTTCTGCTCATGAACGTTGAAGGAGTAATGAAAACAACTCTCTTCGAAGTAGTAAATTGTGACATGGGATGCAATATCATCTTGGGAAGGCCATGGTTACACGACATGAAAGTTGTACCCTTAACATATTATCAATTGCTAAAGTTTCCAATGCCCGAAGGAATCAAGCAGATAAGAGGTGATCAATCGACAACAAGAGAGATGAATGCAATTTCGATTTCCAGTAGCAAAGGGAAGGAGCACACGACATAGCAATTACAGGAACCAGTGCCTACTCCCGAGCTAGAAGAAGTTAGCCCGGGAGAAGAGTCATTAGAACATTATCAGGTGCCGAGATATTTCCAAGTTCCAGAATAGACGGACGCAAAGAAGTTCACGACGGAGGAACTGGAGCAAGTTGCATTGTTCGAAGAATTCCTAGAAAGAAAATTCCATTTGGGGACATGACTGCACCCGGAGCTCAGGTCTGGTTTTATTGAATTCCTTAAATTTAATGCCGATTGTTTTGCATGGTCGCACGACGATATGACAGGTATCCCGACGGAAGTAGTCATGCACAAGCTGATTTTGGATCCCAACGTACCTCCGGTAAGACAAAAGAAATGCCATATTGCCGAGGCCAGGAATAAATTCATCAAAGAAGAGGTAACCCGCTTGCTTAATATCGGTTCGATCCGAGAGGTAAGATATCCGGACTGGCTAGCCAAAGTAGTAGTAGTTCCTAAGAAGAACAATAAATTTCGCATGTGTGTAGACTATAAAGACCTTAATAAGGCGTGCCCGAAAGACTCGTTCCCACTGCCAAATATCGATCAAATGATTGATGCCATGGTCGGGCACGAGTTAATGAGTTTCCTCGATGCTTATTCCGGGTACAACCAAATCAAGATGAACCCGAAAGATCAGGAATAGACTTCATAATAACAAATTTCGGTACATATTGTTATAATGTGATGCCCTTTGGGTTGAAAAATGCCAGAACCACTTATCAACGGCTCGTAAATAAGATGTTTGAAAAGGAAATAGGAAAGACTATGGAAGTTTATATATACGATATGAAAGTCTTTGAATGCAGGTGACCACCTTAAGAATTTGCAAGAAATATTCGACATCCTGAGGAAGCATAACATGAAACTTAATCCCGAGAAGTGCGCATTCGAGGTCAGTTCTGGTACGTTTTTGAGATTTCTGGTCTCACAAAGGGGAATTGAGGTAAACCCTGAAAAAATCAAGGCCATAGAGGATATCCCGGATCAATTGCCGAACGTAAAGGCGGCCCACAAGAAGATTAACAGCTTTGAGCAGGTTCATTTCCTGGTCGTCGGAAAAATATCATCGCTTCTTCACACTGCTGAAAAAGAAAAATAATTTTGAATGGATATCGGAGTGCCAGAAGGCTCTGAGGGACCTGAAGAAGTACTTATCAAGCCCTCCATTGCTCTCAAAACCAAAAGAAGGTGAAACATTGCTAGTCTACCTCACGGTTTTAGAAGTTGCGGTAAGTGCGGTTTTAGTCCGGGAGGACGAAGGTACACAATTTTCCATTTATTACGTTAGCAAAATTTTAACGAGAGCAGAAACTCGCTACCCACATTTGGAAAAATTGGCCTTAGCTCTCGTAGTCACCGCTCGAAAGCTGAGGCCCTACTTCCAATGCCACCCGATAGTTGTGGTGACTACTTTCCCTTTGAGAAACATCCTCCATAAACCCGAGCTCTCGGGAAGATTGACCAAATGGGCCGTCGAAATGAGTGAGTTTGATATAGAATATAAACCAAGGACTGTAATTAAGTCGCAAGTCTTGGCTGACTTCATGGACGATTTCAGTCTGGCAACCAAAGAGGCAGTAATGGTGTCGGAATCGACATCAGGTGTTTGGGCCTTATTTACGGATAGAGCTTCCAACGTAAAAGGGTGCGGACTCGGAATAGCCTTAATCACACCTTCGGGGGAAACCTTAAGGCAAGCCATCAGAACGATCCCTTTAACTAACAATGAAGCAGAGTATGAAGCTTTGATTGCAGGGATCAAATTGGCCCGGGGACGTGATTTTGAGGTTATCGAAATCAAATGTGACTCGCAACTGGTAGTAAATCAGGTCTACGAGATCTTTGATACCAAAGAAGAACGTATACAACAATACGTGGTAAAGGTCCATGCTATTTTGGCACGATTCTGGGAGTGGTCAATTACTCATATCCTGAGGGAGAATAACACAGAAGTGGATGCATTAGCAAACTTAGGATCATCGACGAAAATAAAAGGATCGGAGTCCGGGATGGTAGTACAACTGATGAACTCAGTCCTGGATACGGATGGTTACTATGAGGTAAATTCGACTAGTCTGGTCTAGGACTGGAGAAATGAAATAATCGACTATCTCGAGCACGGGAAGTTGCCCGAAGACCCCAAAGCATCACAGGCATTACACGCCAAAGCTGCACATTATAGCTTCAAGAGAGGCCAATTGTATAGAAACTCCTTCCAAGGCCCGCTAGCCTGGTGCTTAGGAGCGTCGGAAGCTAATTATGTCATGAGAGAAGTCCACGAAATGATATGCGGCAATCACTCTGGCGCAGATTCTTTGGTGCTGAAGTTGGTACGGGCAGGATATTATTGGCCTCGTATGGAACAAGAAGCCAAAGACTTCGTACGAAAATGTGATAAGTGCCAACGTTATGCACCACTAGTACACCAACCGGTAGAACCCTTACATTCGATTCTGTCCCCGTGGTTATTCATGAAATGGGGGATGGACATCGTCGGACCGCTGCCACCGGCTCCCGAAAAGGTAAGGTTTCTTTTAATTCTGACTGACTATTTTTCTAAAGTCAATGACACCAGCTTTGGCCTTTTTCAAGGTTTTTCTCCTCATGATGTACATGGCGCAAGTTTTTTTAACAACGAGAGAAGCCTCTTGGCACTTGAGTTCTTCTTTGAGTTGGGTTACCTCGGCAGAAAGGTTTTCCCGGGCGGACCTAGCAAATTTGAGGTTGACATCAAGGTCGCGGACAGTTAAACTAAAGAGCCTATTATGCTCGATAGTTTTTCTGTACTTCTCTTCTAGCTAGGCGTGTTTCGCCCCAACAACAACAAGCTCTTCAATTTTGGAGTTCAAGCCTGCCTCTAAGTTAATCACTCTTTCAGCGGAGGTAGCCTCACGATCGGTTGCAGCAAGAACGACGTTATGGACTTCAACCCTGGCTTTGGCTTCGTCAAATCTAACCCTCAGTGGACCAATTTCTTGGCTAAGGGTTACCACTTCTTGCTCACTTTTCCGCAAAAGATCTTCCAATACAATAACCTCAGCAGCTTTGGCTTCCCGTTCCGAAAGGCAAGCGACATGTTGCTCCTGCTTTGTCAAAAGCTGATCCCATGCAGAGGTAATCTCTTTCTTTTCACGAATCAACCTCTGAAGCCCTCGAAAGCAAGAAAGTTGGCCTACAAAGTAAGAAGGGTAAAATTCAGGATATGCTTACACCCAAAAATAGAAGAAGTAATAAAGGAAGAAAGGAACGTACCACTGTGGCGTTGTTCAAAAAACACTCTCCCGAGAGTTCCTGAATCTTTTTCCAGTATTTCTCTGAAGCTAAAGGCTTCAGATAATTAGCAAGCTCCACCGGCCGGGATAGCAAGTTGCATCTGGTATAGATCGAAAGAGTAACGTTCCTCTTCCTTTGTGGATCTTCAGAAGGGGCAGCATAATTTTGCCCCAAATTCCCATGAACTGGGGACTATAGAAAAGGAACACCTTCTCCATGGTCAGGTGCGGCCGGTGGAGGCGATGTAGCAATTGCTGGTGGAAGAGTGGATGAAGATGGAAGTGATGTAGCAGTTTCCGGTATTGTGGAAAATGGAGATGAAGCTGATGGAGTTGAAGAGTGGGAAGCGGCTGCATCAAATGCAGTGGTGGCTATTGGATGCTCGCCAACCAAACACGGCAAGGACCCGGTACTCAGCCCCGCAGTACCGAGCACAACAATTAGGGCCCGAAAATGGGAGTTGACATTATCTACCAAATTAAACTCTCCCCAAAGTGTCAAGGCATCATCCTCGGTTGGTGTAACTCTCTCAACAGGTCGAGCATCATGTTGAGATGATGAGGATCGTTGTCTTCTATGTATAGAAGCTCCCTCATCACTAGCTTCATCATCATCATCAATCATCACGATGTCTATGACCGGCCCGGAAGGAGGACTAGTCACCATTGTCACCGGAGATGACTCGAGGGCATAAGTCTTTGCCCTCTTATTCTTTTCCCCGGCCGTGGAGGAACGTCTTCTCTTCGGTTGTTTATCCTCTGGCCGGGGACTCCGTAAAGGAATGTTTGTGCCCGAAATAGGCCCAGAGATACCTGTTCGAGTAAGTGCCTCCTGAAGCAGCCTTGCTGCATCAGCAGGATCAGCCAAGACGTCCTCCTCAGGGACAATAACAGAGCCCGCAGGTAGACCTAATTTCATGAACAAGTCAGAAGGGTTCGACCAAGTTCTCCATATACAAACAAAATGGAAGCAAAGTAAGTTAAAATTACCATGATTTTTGTCCTTCCACCCATATTTAAGGGCCAGTTCTTTTAACCACCGGTGGGATCCATCGAGTTGCTGAAACATGCAACGGGTGAAGAGTCGATACGGCCATAGAATTATATTTAGTGAAAGAAAATATATTAAATAAAGATCTTACGAGTGTGGTTCCAAGCGGCCGGAGAGGATGAAGCCGTTGTCGGAATGATATTATTGGTGGCAACTTCATGGAACCGTTTTATCCACCCACGGTCATTATCATCATCCATGCTAGTCAACAGAGCATGGTTCACCACTCTTGGATTTTTCCTTATTTTTACTAAATATTTTTTTTACAGAATATGCCATCTTAATTAATCAAGCAATACAAAGTAAATAAAACAAACAAAACTATAATATTAAAACTTAAGAGTTGGAACGAGTTTACCGAATTGACGAACAACTTGTTGAAAATTAATTATCGTTGAAGACTTGAAGACTTCAATTTACCAACTTGACAATTTTGCATAAATTGTAAGAATAAAGTAAGCAATTATAGAAGAAAGTTAGAGAGAGATTGATAATTTTGTGAGAAAAATGAAAGAATGAGGGGGTATTTATAGTTGAAAATAGAAAAAAAGTATAATTATAAAAAGTTTGGAGTTAAAACAAAATTTGGAGGGGAGGGGAGGGGGTTAAATGGCTATTTTGGCAGGTAAAACAATCATATTTTAAATGCCATAACGACTATAATGTGGCAGATTATTTTAAAAAAAAATTAGTCGTTGGGCCTGGATAGGCTCGTTTAGGACCGCTTGAACCGACCCACTTCCCAACCGGTCCCGGTCTCGCAGGCCTCGCCTATGGGACCGACCCACTACTCAGCCCACCTCCCCACGGTTCCGGTCCTATCCGGTTAGGACCGTTTAGGCCCACCGCCCATTTGGGCTTGCGGTTCTGGGCCGGGCCCGGTCCTAACCTGTTCACATGCCACCCTTAGGTTATAGACAAAAAGAAGGCCTTGATTACTTTGACACTTACTCACCAATAACGAGAATAATATTTATTAGAGTGTTAGTGGCACTGGCGGCCGTGTATGATCTTGAAATCTATCAAATGGATGTTAAAACATCTTTATTAAATGGAGAATTGGAGGAAGAGATTTATATGAAACAACCTGAGGGTTTTGTGATTCCGGGTAATGAACAAAAAGTGTAAAAACTTGTTAAGTTGCTTTATGCATTTAAACAAACACCCAAACAATGGCATGCCAAATTTGACCAAACAATATTGGCAAGTGGGCTCAAAATCAACAAGTGTGACAAATGTATTTACATTAAAAACACTCTAGATCATGAAGTCATTGTTTGTTTATATGTTGATGACATGTTGATAATGAGCAAAGATATGGCAGACATAAATACTACTAAGTGCATGCTGGCTAGAAAATTCGACATAAAAGACTTAGGAGTTGCTGAAGTCATTATCACAGTCTCACTACATTGAAAAAGTACTTGAAAAGTTCAAGTATTTGGATTTTAAGATTGCCTAGACTCCAATTGACGTGAGTTATGTACTTCAAAAGAATGAAGGTAAAAGTGACACAGAACTGGACTATGCAAGAGTACTGGGAAGTTTGATATATATCATGAATTGTACGAGACCAGATATAGCATGTGCTATTAGCAAACGGAGTCGGTTTACATGTAATCCCAATCAAATACATTAGATGGCAATGAAATGAGTTTTGGGGTATCTGAAACATACCCAAGACTATGCTCTACATTATAACAAATATCCCTCCGTGATTGGGGGATATAGTGATCCAAATTGGATCACCGGATCATCTAAAGTTAAATCCACTAGTGGATATGTTTTCATAATTGTGGGCGGAGCAGTGTCATGGAAATCATCCAAACAAACGTGCATCACCCGTTCTACAATGGAATCTGAATTCATAGCTTTAGATAAGGCCGGTGAAGAAGCTAAATGGCTCTGGAATTTCTTGGAAGATATTTTATTTTGACCAAACCTTTGGTACCTATGTGTATACATTGTGATAGTCAAGCGGCAATAGGCAGGGCAGGGAGCATTATGTATAACAGAAAATCTCATCACATACGACGGAGACACAATACCGTTAAACAACTACTCTCTAGTAGTGTTATCACGATTGACTATGTAAAGTCAAGAGATAACGTGTCGGATCCACTTACAAAAGGCCTATCTAGAGAGACAGTTAAAAGATCATCGAAGGGAATGGGATTAAGGCCTAGGATAAGTCATCATGGCAGTAACTCTACCTAGCAGACTGGAGATCCCAAGAGCTAGGTTCAAAGAGATAAAACAAAGTTATAACTGACGGTTCAATATTTTCAAATAACTCAACCCATTCTCGTGATGAAGACAATGTTCAGAAATCAGGGTAAAGCATTAAGGCTTTTTTATAAGTCAATAAAGGTTAAAGCTTTTCAATGATTTTCTTAGTCTGGTAGGAAATGACCAGATAGTGTGTCTATAGGATTAGACGTTTAGAAATCACCTATGTGAGTGTACAGTGTAAGCCGCTTCAAGGGGAATGAAAGTAAAAGCCCATTCTCTAACTCATGAAACTAGGCGGTGTTCATGGCTGAAACGAACACAATCCTGAGAACGATAGATGGTTAAGGGTTGATTGTGTGACTTATGTTGTCTAGGTATACAACAAAGCTCGATGGTTCAAAGATATCAAATCTACCGATTGACCGAGTATATACGATATAAATTCACTATGAAAAGTTTAAAGGGAAACCTACTCATATTTCGATGCAATTAATCCTTGCATGTAAATCACACACTCGTCCGTGCATTCCTTTGTTTTATAGCCATTTCCCATTCATGTTGGGGATTGTTGGGATTGACGTTTGGTGAATGGAAATTGGAGGGAAGAAAGTGAAGGGAAAGTGAGCTCCCTTTTGCTTTGGAAAGAGCAAGTGTCCCTCATTAGTGGTGAAAACTGAAAAGAAAATAGAATATGCTTATATTGAGAAAGCACTTCCCTTGGTGTTAAATGGGTTGTAAAGAAAGTAAGCCCCGCGCCGTCGTTGCTCGCTCGGCTTCGGATTCGGATTCGGATTCCGATTCGGTCAAAGATTGATTGATTAGTCTTTTTGGAAAATATTTATTTTAATTCTTTAATTAATTAATTTAATTAATTAACGAAAAATCAACCCGAAATAACTCAGGACCCGCTACGCGACCCGGTCCGTTTCTTTCCCGAATTATTTTAAATCCTTTTCCCGGAATATTTCAAATGAGAAACGTTTTCACCTGTTCCAACTACTATGGTTATTTCTGAAAGGTTGTAAACTTTTCAGAAACAGTGCTAGAAAATGGCTATAAATATGTCTTGATCCCAGAATCGTTCCTTACGAAATTTTTTGATCTTCTTCTTCTTCTTCTGCACAAAAGTTTTCAATGTGTTTTACAGCCTTCAAGTGGTTCGCTGTATCATCGACGTTTTTGGTACCGATATTCTGGTGAGTTAAATCGTTATATCCTGGGAGGATAATATTCCAACACTTTGGGTACTTGAGAGGAATAATTTTCTTAAGGACACAACGTGCATTCAGTGGCTTGATTTTATTCCGGAATATATTTTCAGATTCTGCTTCTGATTATATACATTTCTGCTATACTATTGTTTTTCCTGTTTCTGTTTTTTTCTTGTTACAGAAATATTTTTGTTTCTTTATATTATACCATTGCAGTTTGACTAACATATTCCACTCTAAATACTGCTTAAATACCTAGATTTAGATCCATTATACCCTGCCTCAGTATTTGGAACGTCTCGACCATAAACTAGTGGGTACTGGTTCTCGAGGTCAAAAGTGTTGATGGAGACCCCCTGCAAGAGAAGGTTAACCAAGTGTAAAGTCAAATTAGAAGACTGAATTCCACCTAATTAAGCTTGATTATATCATCCATTCATGCTTAATCATAGTTTACTAAGAGCATGTTTCGCCAAACTTTAAAAATATGTTTATTTTAAAAAGTATTTTCTTTCTGTTAAAAAGGAAATTCGAATACTTTGAAGTAGTATGAATTAACAAGCCAAGTGAGGTTGACTCTAGGTCTACGGGTAGATTAGCTCCACCATCAACCGGTAGATTGAGTGTTCAAGTCACGATAGAAGATAAGTGGGAATACTATTGAACCTCCTCATGGGGTGGGATGGACCAAAAATAAAATATAAGTTTGTGTTCACCCAAAAAGCATTTTGTTAGTAGTATAAAAATAGTTTATGTTTAAATTTCGACTATCTATTTTCCGAAGAAATGTTCAAATAATATTCATCTTTGCGATGCTCTTAATTAGTAAATATGCAATACTATGATTCGTTATTTGATTAATCTCAATCTTCATATTTTTATATATGAATATAACTTTTATTATTCATTTGTCAAAGTATTTTGAGGGTCAACACTAGTAATTAATTAGGAAATTTGGCACATGTTTTGTGTAGAAACTGTTGTGTGAACCCCCACGTGTTGAGCGATAGATGTGTTTAGGATGCATCATCGGTTATTTGGGGCATAACATCAAAAAATTAAGCCCCATACATGAGTCTCGAGATATTTCACAAGTACCCTGCTTAGGAGCAAACCCCGAGCAAGACCCAAAAAACTTTTTAAAGCAGTGATAGACAATAAGAGAACTCGTCTATTCTATGGGTAATTATAGCAAGATGTTAAGAAAATGTAATATATATTAAATATACAAAATGGTATTTTTTACACAAAAAAATGACTTTTACAATTAAAAATATAGAGAAGTTTTCAACAGCAGATGTAAGTGTCGGAAAATATAGAGAAGTTTTAAAAATATTTTGTATCAAATGTCATTGTTTTTAAAATATTTTGTATCAAATGTCATTTTTCTCTACAATATTTCTCTCTGTCACACCCCCTCCACGCACACATATAGTGTGTGTAGCAAAGTTTGGCAAGATTTCTCACCTCATAGACTTCACCGTTTCCTAATTGCACGTCCGTGACAAATCTGCTGTCAATGGTACTCGCAGCAACAGAGAGAGACCAAGGGAACAGGTTGGTTACCGTTTGCGGATTAGGTCCGGAATTGCCTGCAGAATCGGAGGTGAGGATTCCATTCTTCATAGAATGGAAAGCTCCAATGGCTATTGAATCTTCAAAGTATTCATAAGGTAAAGACCATCCTACTGAGAGTGAGATTATATCAACTACATCTGCAATTGCATCATCAAATGCTGCTAGGATATCAGCATCAGAATAACCATCAGACCAGCATATTTTATATACAGCTATCCTTGCAGAAGGTACTCCTCTAGTTGTTCCTGAGCCAAGACCGTACAAGCTTGCACTTCTAACGGAGCACCCGGCTGCTGTTGATGCCGTGTGTGATCCATGACCTTCTGTGTCTCTTGGTGATTGGATGTCGCCTGGCGGAAATTCTCCATTGACTCGATAGTACTTGGCTCCGATGATTTTTCTGAAAACGATCGATATATATTATGTTGTAAAGTAAGTAGCAGACATATATAGGTGTGACCATATATCTCATTCAAAATTTTACA
Organism: Nicotiana otophora; assembly: GCA_000715115.1. Classification (NCBI taxonomy): domain Eukaryota; kingdom Viridiplantae; phylum Streptophyta; class Magnoliopsida; order Solanales; family Solanaceae; genus Nicotiana; species Nicotiana otophora. The sequence goes on from AWOL01S0042928.1 coordinate 144,989, forward strand.
TCAGAGAGCACATTTTTATTAACTTAATCATGTTCTCAACACTTTACCTTACATGCAAGCATGATTATGTTCCATTATGGTATTAGAACACGTAGAGACCATGGATCAAGTCTCATCGTCACCCATATTTAATTACTAAAGAAGAAATTTATCTTTGTGTTTGATTAGACGTACTTATTGCAAGTGAATTTAGCTGAGGCCTGACAAGTGCCCTTCCACTTGCTTGGGGGAGCAGCAAAATCTTCGTCATTGAAACTTTCTGATTCTGGCAAAATTCCAGTGTCTAGCATTCCTATAATAAGGTCGCTCTCCACATTTGTTTACTTATAACTTCTTGAGGAAAACCCAGGAAATCCCATGACCTTATTGTATGCAGCTCCTTTATACCATTTGGGAACACTGATACAACTGCCTCCATATCTGTGAATAAACAAAGTTGATTTAGACAATATGATTGGAAGGGTGGTATTGTACGTAGTTAGCAAATTTCACAATATATAATAGTGATCGATTTGTTTGAACTGTACACATTCAATGTCAATCACATATATTTTTGTTTACCCGTACAACGGTACAATTGAATTTATACGTGTTTGATAGAAGTGAACTAATTTGATGTTGAAATAATACAATAATTGAATAAATATACAATACTTAGCCTTAAAATGTAGATGAAACAACAGAAATGACAGTTCTGGGAACAGGGTTTCCGGGCACAACAATGATGAGATCAAAAAGCGAAAAAGTAAGATTGTATTAAGCTTTGTATAGAATGTAGTGTAAGTTTAGCCAGAAAATTTGTGTACTTTACAATAATAACTTGGCTCACTATTTATAACTGTGTCTAGGGAAGGAGGTCCTAGGATCGTACCATCCTTTAATGTCAATTATGAGTGTCATTGATGAAGATGTAACGATAAACATAAATGCCAAATTCTCTGTAACGGGCCGTCGCTCTTAATGCTGCAGAATATTCCTTATTAAATGCTACCGGGCACAGAGCATTTAATACACCTTTATGAACGTTATCCCTTCCAGTGACAAGCGGAATGGCTGTGTTCGGTCTTCAGCCATCACTGTCTTGGGTTCCACGCGTCTTTCCCTTAGATGACCACGTGTCATATCATATTTCACCCTATACAGATAGTCCCCCTGCTTTCCGGTGACCTAACTTTGTGTTACCGGAAAGTTGGTAAAAACACTTTTTTGGCGGAAATTACTATAATTCCCTCCGAAGGCTTCTGATGGTTGATTAGACGCACGTCTCTCCGCATTTAATGCTCCGAACATGCGTCATCCCACGATTCAGCATAATATTTGCTGATTATCGAGGTAATCATGGCCATGAATTTAGCCGCCAAAAGTTTACTTATACGCATCATTCTTTTCCTTTGCACTTTATAATTTCTCGAGCTTCTGATTTGCATCTTTGTTCTCCATCCTTTCTCTAATTCTCTTCAGTGGCCAATCTATTCCTCCTCCACTTCCCCCGGCTCCCTGACGCAAACCTGTTACCCAACGTACACCCTCTATTCTTGATAGCGATAATAGTTTATTATAATTTACCGAGAGTCAATTTTTCCATAATATTGAACCCAGTGAACAATTAAACCATGAATATATGAATGCTTTTTATGGTAATCCAACTATTGATGAAAATGATGATGAAGAAATATATTTTGACGAAATGCAACCGGATGACGATACACCCACTAGTCATGCTCCTGAAGTTAACCCAACTAATAATAATCTAAATGATGCCCCGTCTGACCCTCCTGTTACTGCCCCTACTTTTTCTAGACAACCTTCTAAACGGGTAGAAACATCTGTTGTTTGGCCATTTTTTACTCAACTAAGAGAAAACAATAGGGCTAAGTGTAAACTTGTGGCAAAGAGTTAGTTTTTAAATATGTTGGAAGTCGGGGGAGACGGGAAGTTTGACTAGACACATATTGCTACACCCTCAAGATAAAGCTAGATATTTTCGTATGAAAGCTTTGGCCGAGGGGACAAGTGCACCTAGTCAGGCTGACCTTAGTACCGGGTCAAATCAATTTCAATCGGGAATTAACATTATTACCGGTGGTATTTTATATTATGATCCAAAAAAAGATCGGGAAGAATTGGCAAAAATGGTTAATGTTATGTGCTTACCCTATAGTTTTCCTTCTAACCCTCACTTTATACATTATAATAGAAAAGTTTATAATCCTACTTATAAAGGTTTTCCTCGCACAACCGTAAAGGGCGATATTTATAAATATAAACATGAATATGAACAATATTTGCGCTATTTATTTACTCATATAAATTATCGTGTTGCTATTACAACTGATATTGGTAGAAGTGGTAATGACTGTGATTACCTTACTATTATCAGTCATTGGATTGATGAGAATTGGATAATGCAAGAGCGCATTATTGCTTATAGAATAATTAATTCACGTCACACAGGGCAGTTTATTTCTAGCATGGTTACGGATATTTGTAGATATTTTTGCATTAGTAATAAAATAATGTCAGTTTCAATGGATAATGCTACTAGTAACACAAATGTTGTAGTCTTTCTTACCACTACACTAAGTTTTTCATTTAGTAACATTTTTCATGTTAGATGTATTTGTCATATTTACCATTTAATTGTGGGTGAGGGTATGCGAATTTTAAATGTTGGAATTGAAAAGGTTAAAATGGCTCTTAATTGGCTTTTTTATTCAAACCGTAGAAGTAGACTTAGAGAATATTTTAAAAGATGCGATGAATTTGGCCTAAGAGAAAGAAAGGTTCCTAAACCTTGTCCAACTAGATGGAATTACATGTATGAAAGTTTAGTTGTTGCATATGAATATAGAAACCCCATAAACTCAACGTTTAATGCTCATGTAAGTGATGATGATGAGCACCTTACAAATG
>AWOL01S0042928.1:147951-163179 GCA_000715115.1 Nicotiana otophora
ATAAAATAATGTCAGTTTCAATGGATAATGCTACTAGTAACACAAATGTTGTAGTCTTTCTTACCACTACACTAAGTTTTTCATTTAGTAACATTTTTCATGTTAGATGTATTTGTCATATTTACCATTTAATTGTGGGTGAGGGTATGCGAATTTTAAATGTTGGAATTGAAAAGGTTAAAATGGCTCTTAATTGGCTTTTTTATTCAAACCGTAGAAGTAGACTTAGAGAATATTTCAAAAGATGCGATGAATTTGGCCTAAGAGAAAGAAAGGTTCCTAAATCTTATCCAACTAGATGGAATTACATGTATGAAAGTTTAGTTGTTGCATATTGTCACGCCCCAAAATCGGGGAGCACGACCGGCGCTCAACCGAGTGAACCCGGCCGAGCAAGCCTATTAGATTTCCTCCTATCCAAACTCATTCATGAATAAAGAGAATATATATGTTTTCGTTAATCAACCAATAAAGTGATCATGTTGCAATACCAATTTCTTACCATTAGTTACTTTATTTTAAAGTCTCAATTCCAAACACATTTTTCATAATCTGAAGTGGAAATAGTAATTCAAGTACAACACACGAGTTTGACTTCCCCAACACCATTATACAACCTACACTATGTCTACGGAGCCTCTATAGAGAAAGATGAGTGCAATGATAATGCCGGCAACAAGGCCCCGACTATACCTCAAACAGAATACACAAAGAACAAAAGATACATGACCCCGGGATAAAGTGGGACTCATCAAGTCAGCTAGGAAGAAAGTGTGCTGCTATCACTGATCAATATCTCCTGCTGTGGAACCACATGCATTCATTTAAAAGATGCAGCACCCCAGGCAAAAGGGACGTTAGTACCGTCGAATAGTACTAGTATGAAAACTAAACACTAATTTAAGAATTCAAAAATACAAGATGAATATGATGAAAGTGCAGCAATAGAATAATATAGATAACCGTTTAAACCATAGAAAGCTTATTAAAAGCTATAAATAATATTTATAGGATTTAAGATGAGATCCTCTGTAACCATGTTCACACAAAGCGGCCCCGCCGCCTCACACGATGTATGCAGGTGGAAGTGTACGTACAATACCACAACTCTAATCAAGCGGCCCTGCCACCTCACCCCAATGTATGTGGGTGGATGTATAACCACGGTACCAAGAATCTACACAAAGCGGCTATGCCACTTCAACCCAATATATGCGGGTGGAAATGCATTAACGATGCCAATACTAACACAAAGCGGCTATGCCACCTCACCCCAATGTATGCGGGTGGTGGTTCCACACCAATACCAAAACTATACACAAAGCGGTCGTACCGCCTCATCCCAATATAAGCGGGTAGAGGTACAGTCCCACAATACCATAATCCCTACACAAAGCGGTCATGCCGCCTCACCCCAATATATATGCAGGTGGAGGTGTATCACAATCACAATCTCTATACCATAATATCCACACAAAGCGGTCATACCACCCCACCCCAATATATGCGGGTAGAGGTGTTTCACAATCACAAACTCTATACAACTTGGCATAATAACTTTTACATAAATCACGACTAGAAATTATAATATGTGGATACATAATCCATAGTTTGGGACACATCCTCAATTTATAATGCAATATGATAAGAGAATTTGAAACACGAATTGAACGTATATCTTCATCACAAAACTTATCGGAATACTCCATTTATAATCAATATCTCGGAACTTACAAGGATATTGGAAATTCCAATTCTTAAAGAAGAGTTTAGCTAACATACCTCACTTGAGCTTTTTTACACTCTAAATATTCTGAAATTCTTAGCAACTTCAATCTATTTTAGAAATATAACAAATTGAACCAAAATTAGGAAGATGATCATGGTTCTAGCTCATTTGAGCATTTTATCAAACACAAGGTGTGCATAAGGTTTCAAGGCCCTTTTTATGGAGAATTCCATCATCCCACAACCCAATATTTACCATGCCTAGTTCAACAATCTTCCTACACCCCTTGATATCACATGCTTGTAAATAAACAACCCTCCTGCCCGGAAATTATCTTGCTAGTTATCCAATTTTACACAAATTTCGAAAGTGAGGGTTAGGGTGTAGAATCTTACCTCTAGGATGAAGACCTAGTGAGTTTCCCTTCTTAATCTTTCAAAACTTGGGCAAGAATTGAAGAACACCTTCTCACTCTAGGGCACTCTCTCTCACTCTAAAATATTAGATTATAGTTCAAAAAATGGCCCAAAGAGTGTATTTAACAAAATAGGGTCGGGTTTTAAAAACCCAAAAATGGAGCTTCGGAACGGTTCTGCGGTCGCATATGCGACCGTATATAGGTCGCATAATTGCTGACAAAAATGATCAAAAATATGTCTGTGTATGCGGTCACTATGCGGCACCATAAAACATAATTTTTTTTGCAAATTTTACCGGGCTTTACACTTAAGTACTTTAAAATTTTTCGGGGTGTTATACATATGAATATAGAAACCCCATAAACTCAACGTTTAATGCTCATGTAAGTGATGATGATGAGCACCTTACAAATGCGGATTGGGCTAATGTTAAAATGCTTGTAGATTTTTTTAAAAAATTTCATATTGCTACAAATAAATATTTTGGGCAATATTATCCTACTATTTCTAATTGTTTAGTTTATATTGCAGAACTTACAAATTTGTTTGATCATTTTTCAGAGAGTGGGGAAATTTATCAACTTGCTATTGATTCTATGAGAAAAAAGTTTAAAAAATATTTTTTCCCTATTCCCCCTATTTATGGTGTTGCTGCATTATTAAATCCTACTATGAAATTAGGAGGTCCTCAATTTTGGTATGAAACTGTTTATAATAGTTTAACACTTGAAGATGCGGGGTTGTCTAAACTTTCGGATGCAATAGCCTCAATTAAAATAAATGTTCAAACTATTTATAATGCTTATCAAATTGCATTAGATCATGCTAGACCAAATGTTCCAACTCTTTCTTCTTCTAGTTCTCAATCATCTAAAAGAACTACAGGTGTAAGAGCACTTAGTGCTTGGGCGGGGTTCAGGGGTTCTCAAGGTTCTAGTTCTAGTAATTTTTCACAATTAAATGAGCTTGAAGTTTATTTATCACAGAGAATTGAGGAAGTGAATCCCGACGGCTCCTTTAATATTTTGGAATGGTGGAAAGACAAAGAAAAATACTTTCCGATTATTTCAAAGATGGGTCGAGATATTTTAACTATTCAAACTTCAATAGTGGCATTAGAGAGCGCTTTCAGTCAAGCAAGACTTCAACTCGGTGATTATAGAGTGTCTATGAGAAAGAGCTTGGAAAACTCAGTACTTTTCAGAGATTGGATCCGTTCGAAAAGAAGAAATTTTGGACTTGCTGAATCACAACCAGAGGTAGACGAAGCTTACGAAGAAATGCTAACTGAACTTGCGGAGGATGCTGCTTCGTCCGAAAGCGGTGATGACCAAGCTTCTTTTTCGCCACCACCAACGAAAATTCCTCCGGACCTTGAAGGATTTATGAAATTTGTAAGAGATACCATATAACTTATATGAACAAAAATTAATATGTAACTTGTATTTTGGCATATCTTGATTAGTTTCTCTTTCTTCTCAATGGTGGTATTAGCACCTTGTTGTTCTCATTCCATAGGGAGGAGGAAGACTAAGAAAGATATTGCCATATTGTTTTAATGCTATAATAAAATTATAACGCATTGCTTTGAATATCTCTTTAAAATATTTTTGTCTTTAAATTTGAATTAAAAAGTTTAGGTCACAATTCTATAATATAATTTACAAGGAATTGCCTTTTTTTGTTTTTCCAAAAGCAGTTCATTCACACATTCAATTGTCCTTACACAGCTAGAGCCCCTGAAGAACCAAAAAGAATTATGAATATTCCTAATATTCTACAGAAATGTTTAAGATGTTCAACAATATGATTCGTGATAAAACATCCATATCCAGCTTTGTTTCTGTGAATTGATGTTGCAGAAATTCCATCTAAGATTTCACCCTGATGGAAGCAACCCAAAAACCAAACACTTCCCGACTTGCATAATAGCATAGAAATTCTCAGCGTTTCCTTTCTTTTCTTCACTTGTAGACAGGTTTGGTTGTTGGGTAACAAGCTCATCTTTACGAAGTTTGCGTTTCCTTCCCGATTTCTGTAATTCTTTCTGCATGGCCATGTCCATGTATAGTTTCTCTAGATCTCTCACTCTACTCTTTCTTGCTTCCAACTATCGGTAAGAAGTAGCTGTCTTCCTCCTAATACTACTAGGCAAGTTCCCAGAAGCACTCAGATTACCATGTTTTGAAGCTTTAGATGCTAGCTCTTCTTCCTCCTCCCTGTCTTCCGCATAGTAAACACGTCTATTTGATGGCTGATCATCAAGAGAGTGTAGCATGGCAGTTAGCTTTTTAATTTTCTTTTTGTCAGACTGAACTTTCTGTAAAATATAGCCTATATCCTGAGTCTTCATTAGCATGAGTTCGTCTTGAGTGTATTTATTTACTTGGCTCTCCAATTTATGCACTCCTCCAACAGTTTTTGCTTTAACCATCTTGAAGTAGAACTCATCTGGATTCTGAAATGCTGCTTTTTCCTTGAGTTTCTGTAAAGTTTGCTCCTTTTTATGGAATGCTGTGGCCCGAACCACATAATCTTTGTGTTTCTCGAGCAACCCAAATTTTTTCCTTGCTTGTGGCTGAGCTCGCTCCTTATGAGCTCGTCTATGAATAGCATTCTTGAACGATGACATTTTTCTGTAATTGATTGACTGATACGACAATGACTATTTTTCCAAAGATTTCACCTTTTACCAAGTAGCAACTACAGAGAACCGCAGTTGAACTTCAGAAATAACATCTACAAGGAATTTCCTTAGATATTGTTATTACCATTTTTTTTATCTATCTTCTATAAAAAAAATTAAAAAAATAAAAAGTATCCATTGGGCCTACTTAGGCCCACTTGGGCCCACTTAGGCCCGAAACTGACCCACTTAACTCGGGACTGTTAGTTCGTGGTCCCGGTCCTGGACTGGTTCCAACAAGAAGTCCGCGAAGCCCGGGACCACTTAGGACCGGCCCACTTAGGATCGGTCCATTTAAGACCGGGCCCACGAAATCCACTTAGGACCGGGCCCGGCCCACATGCCACCCTTACTATAACCTTTGACAACAAGTCCTGCCTTATATTTGTCAATAGTGCCATCATCTTTCATTTTCCGTTTAAAGATCCATTTCGAAACTAAAGGCTTATTTTCTGGAGCAAGATCAACCAATTCCCTAGTATGGTTATCCAAAATTGATTGAATCTCACTATTGACTCGCTCTTTCTAAAATGCTGAATTAGAAGATGACATAGCTGCTTTGAAAGTTTGAGGCTCATTTTCAAGCAAGAATGTCACAAAATCTGGTCCAAAGGAAGTAGATGTTCTTTGACGTTTTCTACGCCTTGGATCCTCTTCACTTGGAGTATTTTTCTTTGGTTCTTCCAATGGTCGTTTAGGTCTTTCACTTAACGATTCACATTAAGTTTTATACGGATATATGCTTTCAAAGAATTTAGCATTATCTGATTCAATTACGGTATTAACATGAATTTCAGAATTATTAGATTTATGAATGAAAAACCGACATGCTTTACTGTTTGTAGCATATCCAATAAAAATACAATCCACAGTTTTTGATCTGATCTTTATCCTTTTGGGTAAAGGTACTTGTACCTTTGCTAAACACCCCCACACTTTGAAATATTTCAAGTTGGGTTTTCTTCCTTTTCATTTTTCATATGGAATAAATTGAGTTTTGTTGTGGGGTACTCTGTTGAGTATTCAGTTAGCTGTAAGGATAGCTTCGCCCCACAAATTTTTCGGTAAGCCGGAACTTATTAATAAGTCATTCATCATTTTCTTTAGTGTCCGATTTTTCCTTTTCGCAATTCCATTGGATTGAGGTATGTAGGGGGCAGTAGTTTGATGGATAATTCTATATTCCGAATATATTTCTACAAACGGAAATTCGTATTCTCCACCCCTATCACTTCTAATCATTTTAATCTTTTTATTCAATTGATTCTCCACTTCATTATTGTATTGCTTAAATGCTTCAATTATTTCATCCTTACTCTTAAGCAAATAAACATAACAATATTGAGTACAATCGTCAATAAAAGTTATAAAATACTTTTTTCTACCTCAAGATGGTGTTGACTTCATATCACAAATGTCAGTATGAATTAAGTCTAAAGGATTTGAATTCCTTTCAACAGACTTATAATGATATTTTACAAACTTAGATTCAACACGTATTTGACATTTTAATTTATTACACTCGAATTTAGGCAATACTTCTAAATTAATTAACTTTCGCAATATTTTGTAATTGACATGTCCTAAATGAACATGCCATAAATCATTTGACTCTAATAAATAAGAAGAAGCTAAAATTTTATTAATACTATCAACAACCATTACATTGAGTTTGAAAAGACCCTCTGTGAGGTAGCCCTTTCCAACATACATTTCATTCTTGCTTACAACTACTTTGTCAGATACAAATACACATTTGAATCCATTGTTAACAAGTAAAGAAGTTAAAACTAAATTTTTCCTAATAGTAGAAACATGAAGAACGTTGTTGAGCGTTAACACCTTGCCGGAAGTCGTCTTTAGGAATATCTTCCCATAAACCTCAATCTTGGTTGTTGCAGTATTTCTCATGGAAAGCTCTTGTTCGGGACCAGCAGTAAAGTAAGTCGCAAATGCTTCTTTGACAACACAAATATGTCGAGTGGCTCCAGAGACAATCCACCACTCTTTCGAATTTCTAACTAAGTTGCATTCTGAAAGCGTTGTACATAGATCATCAATGTCATCATTTTTATCCACTATGTTGGCCTGTCCCTTTTTCTTGTCCTTTTTTGGGAGACGACAATCAGGGGCGTTGTGACCGACGTTTCCACAATTATAGCAGTTGCCCTTGAATTTCTTCTTGTTTTTCTCCTTAGTCTGTCCAAAATACCTCTTTCTCTTCTTACTTTTTGAAGCAGTCTCCTCAACGATATTAGCTCCCATAATCATTGAATTTTCATGAGACTTCTTCTCGGCTGTTTTATTATCTTCCTCAATCTTGAGACGAATCACAAGATCTTCCAACTTTATTTCTTTGCGCTTGTGCTTTAGATAGTTTTTGAAATCTCTCCATAAAGGAGGCAACTTTTTAATCATTGCAGCCACTTGAAATGCTTCATTCACTACCATACCTTCAGCAATAAGATCATAAAAAATAAGTTGAAACTCTTGAACTTGGGTTCCAACAGTTTTGCTGTCTATCATTTTATAGTCTAGAAAAAACTTCAATAATTTTTCTTTGTTTGAAAGGAGAAAAAAAAGAGGTAATATCTATACCTAAATATTAATCCGAATTGACATGAATCTCAATGACAATGACCAAGAATTGACAATTGGTAACGTAAGTAAATATAGAATACATGTAATCCTACAGAAAGATTTCTTTTTATGAATTGTTCATTTTAAATAAGCCGTATCTTGCTCAGACCAATAAATAGAGCTGAGGTTCTAGTTAAAGCCGCTAATAGAAAAGCGAAATAACTAGTTATAGTAAGCATGAAAGGGCTAAATTAAATGAAACCACAAATGTTTTTCAAGCATGCATCTTCAGTCTTGTACTTCTTCTCAAGTGCATCCCATAACTCTTTCGAAGTATTCATTGCACTGTAGACATTGTACAAGTCATCCTCCAAAGCACTTAGGATGTAGCATTTGCAAAGAAAGTCTGCATGTTTTCACGCCTCAACAATTATAAACTTCTCATTGTCTGGCATGTCAGTGGCAGGCACTGGAGGGTCTTCACTGGTGAACTTCTGCATACCAAGTGTGGTAAGCCAAAACAACACCCTTTGTTGCCATCCTTTGAAGTTGGCTTCAGAAAATTTCTCCATTTTTTCGGCCGATGGTACATCAGTTTGGCTTGACGAGGCTATCGTCGTTTCCACAACAGTCGTAAAAGAATTTTCATTATCAATTGTCATTTCTTACTGTCCACAACATAAGAGTTCAATTAATGACAAAAAATAAAATAGTAAATAATATTGTAATTAGTGATAAACAGTACGTTTAATAAACAAAAACCGAAATTTTGTATATACTGTTTCATAATAAAACGATGAAGTTTTTATGTTCTTCAAATCGTTTGTGAATTTTAATACTCCGATAAAGTTTTTATATCTTCAAATCAGAAATAGAAAAATTCAGACGAAGTAGAAAACTACAAAGGTTTTAATCTCCAAAGCAGAATATTGATTACAGTATATTATTAATTTTCTTAAAATTGTTAGTCAAACTGTAATGCTATAATACAAAGAAACAATAATATTTTTGTAACAAGAAAAAAAAAAGAAACAGGAAAAACAATAGTATAGCAAAAATGTATATAATAAGAAGCAGAATCTAAAAATATATTTCGGAATAAAATCGAGCCCACTGAATGCACAGTGTGTCCTTAAGGAAATTGTTCCCCTCAAGTACCCGAGGTGTTGGAATATTATCCTCTCAGCATAAAACGATTTAACTCACTAGAGTATCGGTACCAAAAACGTCGGTGATACAGCGAACCACTTGAAGGTTGTAAAACACACTGGAAAATTTTGTGCAGAAGAAGAAGAAGAAGATCAAAAAATTTCGTAAGAAAAGATTCTAGGATCAAGGCATATTTATAGTCATTTTCTGGCACTGTTTCTGAAAAGTTTGCAACCTTTCAGAAACAATCATAGTTGTTAGAACAGGTGGGAACGTTTCTCGTTTGAAATATTTCGGGAAAATAATTTAAAATAATCCGGGAAAGAAACAGATCGGGTCGCATCGTGGATCCTGGGTTATTCCGGGTTGAATTTTTGTTAATTAATTAAATTAATTAAAAAAAAATTTGTCCAAAAAGATTAATCAATCTAGAGCCAAAGCCTGAGCCTTTTCCAACTCATTTAACACCAAGGGAAGTGATTTCTCAATATAAGCACATTCTCTTTTCTTTCCACCACCAATGAGGGACACTTGCTCTTTCTAAAGAAAAATGGAGCTCACTTTCCATTCACTTTCTTCCCTTAATTTCCCATTCACCAAACTTCAATCCTAACAGAATATATATACTCCTTAATTTTATGCATAGAGTATCTAAAGTATTATTAAAAAATCGTAAATTAAAGGTACTGTGAAGAAAATTCATTGGACAAAAGTAAGGTTAGAGGCAAAATTGTCCTCTGCGACTGGACTTACAACGGAACAATTATTGCTGGAGCTGCTGGAGCTATAATGCCGGATAATGGATTCAAAGATGTTGCATTCTCTTTCCCCATATCATCTTCATACTTGAGCACAAATGATGGTAATAATAGTTACAATTACCTATATAAAATACGGTATTATTTCTAATTTCAACGAATGATTAAATAAGTAACAAAAGATAAATTATATTCTAATACTCTTCTAATATTATTATTCCTTCAATAAACCAACTAGAAGAATTTTGAAATGTAGTGAAAAGAGATCAGAATCTGCCCCTTTTGTTGTTTCCTTTTCATCAAGAGGACCCAATCCAATTACAAATGGCATTCTAAAGGTAACATTTAATTATGGTATCTTCACCCTAGTTCTTGCGTAAAACATTAAGTTTTTCGATAATATTTTATGTTTGTCACTAATTTCCAACATTAATTGGATAGCCTGATTTGAGCGCACTAGGAGTGGACATACTAGCAGCTTGGTGATCTGAGGGTACAACTGTCACAGGTAACCAGGGGCAAACCAGGAAATGTGAAGATTTTAAAGATATTAAATTTTAAATCCATAACCATCAAAGAACTGACGGCCTCAAACTCATTATATTTAAATTTTGGATCTGCCTACTACAGGTAAACAAGGAGATAAAGCGGATAGTTCTATACAACATAATTTCCGGCACGTCTATGGTTTGTCCTCATGCTACAGGAGCAGCTATCTATGTTAAATCATTCAATCCAACATGGTCTCCTGCTGGTATCAAATTCGCTCTAATGACTACTGGTATAGATTTTTAAGGCACTTCTGATTCGTGGGCAAAAGCTTTATTTAAAATTGCAAGGTAAAATATATAAATTGGCACCTCAACTATGAACCAAATCCCTGTTACACACTTTCTCTGAACGAAAATAATATTATATACTTAACCTTTTAAAAGTATGTCTAATACACACCTCCTTTGATCAGGACTCGGCATGTGTAAAACACCGTGATAGAAGCACGTCTACCAATATAAATACTGTCTAATTATTTATTTAATGCCACGTGTCAGCAAATCCCCCGTCTTCCCCACCCTTCCTCTGTCTTTCTATCCCCTCCCCCCGCCCTTCTCTTCTTTTTCTTTCTCAAAACCTCTGATTTCCTCTTAAATAGATATTTTGCGTTAATATCAGGCTTCCAATCTCTTTCTTTCTTTAGCCCCTTTTTTATATGTTTGATTTCATTCACATTTAATAAAATTTTGTCATCATCGTAAATTTTTCTATTAGTATAGAATTTTTTTCTTTTGAGTAATTTCGGCTACATCTATCGCGTGCATCTGCTTTTTCTTAGCTACAAATTTAAGCTACAAATTTTTAGTTTCTGATGTTGAAGAGTTTCTGAAAGTTGGTGGTGGTGGTGGCAGCCATGGGGTTGACAAACAAAATTTTGGGAGAGAGCTATAAATGAAAATAACCAGTTTATATCTTTGTTGATGTGGATAAGCTTTAGTAAATATGGTACCCAAGGAGTTATAGAGAGAAGGCCGTTTTTTTTCAATTTTCGATCTACCTTTGCCATTGTTGCATTTTTTTAAGAATAGCCTTGTTATGGTGGTGATACGATGGTGTGAGCTATGGCTTATTGGCTTTTGGTGCTTTTACTTCTTTCTGGGATTAAATTACTTGGGCTCCTAATTTGTGGGTTGAATTGTGTGTTCTGATTTTTCGGGTGGTCCATGGAGAAGGAGATGGAGGTGGAAGAGATGGGGTTGAAGAAAATGAGGGTGTATGTGTAATTTTATATTTTTATTTTTTTTATCTATGGTAATGACACGTGTCATGACTTTATTGGTGCGTGACATTACCCATATTTAGGTAAAGTGGTCAAGAAAAAATAGTGTGTCTTAGATACACTTTCAAAAGGTTGAGTGTGTAATATTATTTTCGCCCACAAAAAGGATATATAACAGAGATTTGGTCCACAGTTCGGATGCCAACTTATGTATTTTGCCTAATTGCAGTAAATTGACCTTTTGGAGTGCATGTATTGTGGAACCCAAACATTATACAAAATTAAAAAACATTCAATAAAATAGATAACGTTCCTTTAACTTTTGTATTTCTTCCTTTTGGGTACAGCAACGCCTATGAGCTCCAGGGCAAACACTGAGGCAGAATTCGCATATGGATCTGGTCAAATAAATCCAATAAAAGCTGCACATCCCGGTCTAGTATATGACATGGGAGAAATTGATTACATAAAATTCTTCTGTGGTCAAGGATACAGTACGAAGAATTTACAGATTATTACAGGGGCTAAGACTTCTTGTACTTCTGAAACCAATATAACTGTTTGGGATCTAAACTACCCTTCTTTCGCAATTTCTTCTTCGAAAAACACAAAGATCACCTGAGTATTTCATAGGATCGTCACCATCGTTTGTACGCCTGTTTCAACTTACGAGGCAACTGGTGTAGCACCTGAGGGACAAACCATTCGAGTAGAACCGAGAATTCTTTCATTCAGATCATTGGGGCAGAAGCAATCATTTGTGGTGTCAGTTAGGACGGAGATAATTGACTCTATGATATCAGGTATGGTGTGGGATGACGGGGTGCATCTAGTTAGGAGTCCTATTGTTGCTTATGCTTCTAATTAAAGCTTCAGAATACGAATTTATATTTTTTTTCCTCCTCTTCCGGTCATTCGTTTTCTATAACCACTAGATGAGAAAATGCCCGGGCCCAATATTGCAATTTTATTGGGAAATTACTTATTATAAAAATTAGCCAATCCATTAAATATTACTCCTATTAATATTAGCCAAATATTAGCAATTAGTTATTTGTAGCCAAAAAGTGTTAAATTTTTGTTTTCTTTTGAGTGGGTTTTATCAGATTAGATTGGGTACATTTTAAGGAGTTTGAATCTCAGTTTTGGGATGATTTGGCGGAGTTTTGAGGTGGTTTGAATTTAAAATTCGAAATAGAAGATGAAACCTGATAAAAATGAGATGTGTATCATACTGTGCATCATTTGTGCATCACATATGTATCATATTTGTATAAAAGGTGTATCACATGTATATTCATATATATTTGTATGTGTGATACATGTGTCGCAGAAGAATTTTTTGAATTCGATTTTAACTATGATTTTTGATACCAAATCAGTCCACATCACCTCTGAGCTTCCTCAAAAATCGTATATTGACTAATCTATATATTTTCAATGAATTTCAACCATACCCATTGAAAAAAGTCCCCTTTTACTTAGAAAGAACCTTATTTCTTTTCGTCTTGCATCTAATATTGTTGATCACGCTTAAAATATATGGAAGGAGATCTTTGCATGTGATTCTTGGAGAGAAAGAACCTTATTTATTTGGATTTTTAATTTTTATATGTATTTGGCTAGTGTTGATAAGTCTATGATTAATGGCTAGAGGTTAGTAAGTTGAAACTTATTTGAGATATTTATATAATATTCTCATTTTAAAAATGTGATTTGTCGGTGCTCAGTTAATTTTTTCATAAATAAATTATCATTAATATATCCATTTAATCATGGATAGAGAATGATATTGGGATCAAAATTGTGAGACCCCAGGTGTTTCTCTCTTCTCTTGCGTAATATACGTAACGTGTCGTGGTTATATTAGGTATATAGGATTGGGTATAGCACACTGGGAGAATAAGACTGAAAATGTGTGGTAATATCAAGGAACTAAACTAAAGCTTTATGTCAAAGGAATCCCTTAAACAAAGGTTCATGGTTAAAGAAATAGTTCGGGTAGCACCCCGCGCGTTCGGAAGGTTTACGTTAACTTGCACCTGTGGGATAAGACTAAGAGTGTATAATATGCTAAGAATAATGTGTTATGAGGTATTATAATATCACACTGGTCACATGTTAAGTTTTGGAGTCAAGCAAGTTGTGAAATAAAGGTCGGCAAAAGTTATCGTAAACTTCTCTAATAAATTTTCTAAACTTTGGGTCAAATGTATCAGATTATTTCTCCTAATATATAAAGCGTTATGGGATCCACAACCTACCAAATTGAAGGTCTACGAGTCTAGTTTGCAACCAAAGATATCGCAAATCAAACCGACATTGGAGTAAAAAGTTATGACTGGTTTACCGCGGACTGTCCGGGCTGAAATCGGGTCGCGAACCGNCTTCTCTAATATATTTTCTAAACTTTGGGTCAAATATATCAGATTATTTCTCCTAATATATAAAGCGTTATGGGACCCATAACCTACCAAGTCGAAGGTCTACGAGTCTAGTTTGCAACCAAAGAAATCTCACATCAAACCGACATTGGAATAAAAGGTTATGACTGTCTTACCGCGGACTGTCCGGGCTGAAATCAGGTCGCGAACCGGGTCGAGTCAAACAAGTGGTATAAGTAGGAAAATCCGACTTTTAAGACCACAAAACATTTCATCTTCGTCCCAAAATAGTGAGAAAGCTTAAGAGAGGGTTTCATGGTGTTCTTGAGTAATTAAGGTGCGTTTTTAAGGATTTCTATCGTTAAAGTTTGCCCTGTGCCTAGAAGCGCAATCTCTACGCTTTGCAATCGTTTTCCCCTTCTATTAGCTGTGTTTGGAGGTATTTCTGGAAGATAGAAAATTGTTGTTCTTGCTGGTTCTTCAGGATTTATACTTAGTTTGCCAAGATAATCATCTTGGGACTCTTTTATGATCGTTTTTACAAAGTTCTACGGGCGTTTCGTCAAGTTAGGGTCATATGGCAAATCTGCCAATTTAAACTCATTTATAAACTATTTATATGTGCGTATAATCTGCATATATATAGTGGTTTCGAAGCTTAGGACGTAAGGAACAACTTTCGTGAAGGAACTACAGGCATTCGGACGTTCGTTGGAGAGGTATGTTAAGGCTAAGCTTCGTCCTTCCTTTTAGCACGAATTTTGGGAAATTCCTAAGACGCCAAATGTGATATTTTACTATTCTGTTGCTAGAAAGACCTTCTGTGAAAGGCATTGGTATCGTAGCTGAAGTATTTTCATGATGCTATTAGGTTGATATTCCACTCGTTCGGTTAAAAAGGGTATTCGACATCTATATATGTCATTTTGTCGGCTTTCTTAAATATATGTTCATATATATGAATTCTTATTCGTCTTTGGGTTCTGTGACTTAAAAATAAAGGCATTTAGTATTTGCGATCAGTCCTTCTTCCTTGTTAAAGTGTATTTTAAAATCTCTAAAGTGACACGTCGATTTCAAAATTTTCAAATATAATTTTTATGTTTAAACTACTAAAACATTTGATTCTTTTTTGAAATACTTTCTTCTACTAATTATCAAGAAATCAGGTATAAGGACTAGGTGAAGCACCTTAAGCTTTTTAGGAACATATTCAGAGTTAAGTTATCTTTCCAAAAGTCGAGTTAAGTTTTCAAACTTATTAAAAAAGATATGAGGTTCCACGAGACATTTGTATGCGATACGAAGGTGATTATGAGATTATGAGAATAAGAGTACCAATGAGCCAAGGTTGGCTAAGTTCTTGTTATGGCCTATTATGTGCATTCAAAGTTCATATTATACATGACATATTATGCATGGACTTCGAGCTATAATCGGAGGTAAGGGGCCTATTTGCCCGAAAGACTATATATATTGTACAGATGGCCACAGGTTGGCAATATGATACCGGTTAGCTACCGGGAGAGACCGCCATTGCTAGCATTTGGTTGGGTATGTCATGCATTTACATCAATATATATATGTATTCACGACATACGATTACACGAGCATACCATGCATATTTTATTACTATGAGGTCGGATGTCGGCCATGGAGGCTATCAGAGTTTCAGTGTCAGGTGGTATCTTTATTACCTTTTTACATCAGCTATGTATGATTCTACTTTCTGCCTTACATACCAGTACATTT
>AWOL01S0042932.1:0-11598 GCA_000715115.1 Nicotiana otophora
TGATGGTCTTTTCTTGAGTAGTTTCCAATAAAAACTTTTACTTCCACCACACCTCCTCGCATGTTATTGATTAATTTCAAACTATTATATAATTTGAGAAAACGAACGGACTCATTATTGGCTGAGTTTCTAACCGTGCACTACCTCGCTCTCGAATTTGATTATTAGTATATACAGATATGTACAATGTAGTACATATATATTAGAAAATTAAAAAAGCAATTTAATAGTAGAAGGGTAATTGAAATACTAAATTTGCACGAGAAAGCTTTAACAATGTCTTATTTAATTTTTTTTTCCTTTTTACATTAACAAAAAACATGCATAATAACAAGAATAAAGACAACACTTCCCCTCTCTTAATTTGCGTTGCGGCAAATTCTAGCAGTTGGATTTGTAACACAAACTTGATAGTATTTCTTCTTGGCTTCCGGGGAGCCGCGCTTCGGCTCCTCTTCGGCCATGGCGGCCTTTGCCACTGAGCTAGCGGCAACGGCTGCCATGGCGAAAAACAATTCTCTCCGGCCACTGTTGTTGCTCTCTTTCTTGTTGCTCATTACAACATTTTCTCCCTCAAATGGCACCTTTGAGCTTGCCTTCGCCATGACAACCCTGCAGCGGCTCGCGGCCGGGACTTTGGTCAAGGCCGCGACGGAGCCGCCTGCCAAGGAGGTTGTCATTGTCATTGAAGCCATTTGATCAACTCAAAAATTTTCCTAGTTTGATTGCTTATTACTTGCTTTCAGTTTTGTGCAAAGGAATGGTTTGGCTTTGGTGTTAGTTAAAAATATGTATACATGTAAGGAACAAAAAGGAAATAGTGAATTTCCATAAGGTATGTTATCCATTTTCTTATCTAAACAAAGGTTTCAGAGCCAATGATTTTTTGCCATGTGGACAGCTCAATCTTGGAAAGAAAATTTGTGGTTATTGAGCTCCTATTATAGGTACCAATTTTGAGGACGATTTTGTTTCAAATTGTCTTTTCATGTTTTTTGGCTTTTGTTTCTATCTTTCTTTTCTTGACCGTTTTATGGTTCCCTTAGCTTTTCCAAAATATTTATTTAAACTCTAATATTAGCAACCAATGAACACTTTCATCCCACCCCATTTTTATTTTTTTCCAATTAGTCAGTTGATTTGCCTAAAGAGTGAAAACAGTCAGCAAAATAATCTCAATATTTGCAATCATTTTACTACAACAACCATAAAAGAATTCAAAGCCTCCCCTAAGAACTTCCAATTATCAAATGTTAACTAACCAACCTCAACTGGTAATAACAATAACAAGCAAAGGGGAATCAGGAATAAAGGGCAGACCGGTGCACTAAGCTCCCATGCACGGGGTCCGGGGAAGGGCCGGACCATAAGGGTCTATTGTACGCAAACTTATCCATCATTTCTGCCAGAGGCTGTTTCCACGGCTTAAACCCGTGACCTCTTGGTCACATGGCAGCAACTTTACCAGTTACACCAAGGCTCAAGGGGAATTGGAATGAGCAACAAAAATAGACACAAAGATAGTCCAAGCTAGCTAGGCATTTGCCATTAACAAGTTTTTCAAGACATAACAAACTAACAAAGTTTGAATGAATCAAATTATAAAGAGAGAAAATAAGACTATCCAAATTCTATTCTAATCTTGATCATCCCGTCTAACTATGTCTTTTTCTTCCTCCTCCATACTCATTAATGAGGAAGAAAATAAAAGGGTAAAAGGAAAGCACTTCGAGTCGTTGACTAACTGTGTAGTCAAGTTTTCACATTCTCCCTGATGAACTGCTCCAACTGAGAGATTTCACCAGTCAAACCAGAAGCTTCGGCAACAATTACTTTGTTACAGCACTGAGAAAATCCAAATGGTTCTCCGGATACTCCAAGCGTAAACTCGTTAGAAATGTCTGCCTCAGATACTGCAGTTCTTGATGTACGAAGCTTGTCGCTGAATAACAATGGCAAAACAACCGCGGAACACATTTAGAAAACAGAAAACTCTGAGTTCAACATAAAGTTAAAGCAGTTTTAGATAAGTCCATTGACATAAGGAAAAGTTTGCTATAAAGAAAAACGGAAATTAAAGGAAAACAAACGTGACAGGATAAAATGCAGAACTATTGAGTTAGCTTTCCCATGAGGCAGTCCTGGTAGAGGACGTGCTTTTTTTATCAAATATAATCCTATATTTACACCTAACATTAGTCAACTGACATTAGTTTTTATTTTTTGAAATAATCAACTGATATTGTTTCAGAAACTCTAAGAACACAGACTTGAGTAGCTTGCTGATGCAAATAGCAGCTAACGATATCGCTACTATTGACTAAAATGGGAGTGTAGAGTTATCTTACATTTCCTTCTCCAGCTGTTTCCTTATGAACTCCTTTGTATGTGCAGTTATTTTATCAACCTTGTTGCACAGGATAAGTACTGGAATCTTTTTCTTGACCACAATTGCTTTTGTCAATATTTCATACAGGTACCTTTTGTGAGAGGGCGTTAAAATGTCAGAATCAGTTATCAAGCAAATAATCCAGATGAAGATTAATAGTTAGAAGTAAGTACTCTGCAGCAGTACGGCTATTTGGTAAAAATTCCACTGAATCCACCACAAACACAATGCCAGCTGCTTGAGGCAAAAACTCATCTAGTTTCGGACGCAAA
The DNA here is from genome assembly GCA_000715115.1 of Nicotiana otophora. Taxonomy (NCBI): domain Eukaryota; kingdom Viridiplantae; phylum Streptophyta; class Magnoliopsida; order Solanales; family Solanaceae; genus Nicotiana; species Nicotiana otophora. The sequence goes on from AWOL01S0042932.1 coordinate 2,662, forward strand.
CGAGAATGCCCTGGAACATCAACAATATGAACAGGTCTTGTTTTCCCCTTCTGCAGCCAAACAAAAACAGGTCTGAAAATTTGAATTGTGAAGTTCATTTGCGGACAAATATAATAAATGGCACTTCCGCACATCAATTAAGCAAAAAACTAAGTACAGCCAAGGTAGACTTCTAGCACTTGACAAAATCCACCCTTATTGAAGGTTGAAAGAATGATAATCTAGTTACATGGCAGGAAAAGGGAAAGAAAAACATACGGTCATCACTACCTTGTCTCTCTCAGAGTGTAGTATAAAACTGTCTTCATTTGGTTCCATCGATGTCACAGTACCCTGATGGGCTGAGCCATCTCTAAGCTATAACAGACATCATAAAAAGATAAAGTCACATAACCTTTTATAAAAAGCTTATATCAGGTCCTGCATTCGTTCATTCAACAGCACTTACCTGGTAGAAGAGGAAAGTTTTGCCACTTCCACTCAATCCAGTGAGTAAAATTGTATTAGATGTTGTACGTTTAAAAAGGCGAACTGCAAAAAGACACTAAGAATTTCTAAATTTCAGCTTTTGATGAGAAAAAATTCAGCAGGTAACATGGAGCATTTAAGGACAGAAGAGAGACATAAAAGTTTAGGGGAAGGGACCAAGAAGGAAGTAGATTTTAAAAAAAGACTTAATCTATAAGTTCCTTACAGAGAGAAAGAAAATTGTTTTGGGAGAAAATAACAGAAAGACCGAGCGAGGCATGTAATTTAAGGACAATTTTAATTCAACGGCATGTGGTTCATTTCTATATCCACTTCTCCATGAATCATTTATTACAATCACGTGACTCAGTTTATTAACTATATATTGTTCCCAGCAGCTGATACCAGGAGACATACTACTGTTGCTAAGAGTTAATATCGGCATCACAATTTTTTGTCTCTTCGTGTTTCCACTAACACAATCCACTACACACCCAAGCCAACTCTTAGTGTTCCCACTGACATATTCCACTTCACACCTACAACCGGACAACATCTACTCATCGAACATATGTAACAAATGCTCGTACTGTCAGAACTATTATGACTTGTCTTTACAGAGGAAAAGAAAGAACAGAGTTCACATATTGATTACAACACCTACATCAACTTTAATCAATCTGCATTGCTTTTGTGGCTACATCAATATCCTCTACAAGCATCACTACTACAAATCCTTTCTTCTGTTATCACATTATCACCCAACATGGATCCAGCATATGTAAAGCAATTTCAAAATGCATCAAACGTTTGATAACACTTAAAAAATTATAGATTACAACAGCAGAGACAATAGTGGCCATTGATGAACTTGTTGGTTATGTTGTCTTCATTGGTCATACACATCCTTAAGGAAGAACACTAGTAAGTCAAAAATATTTCATTAAGGTTAGGAAGAAGCAGCACCATGAAGTTAGAAGCAAAGCACCTAGCGACTTAAGAAGAAGATATGCTGGACAGTAGCACTATGAACTACAGGAGACACTATATAAGGGACTCTGGGGCTTTGACAAGAGCAATTAGATCTCATTTATAAATCAATGATCTGCTGAACAATGGACAGCGGTGGGTGCTTTAAATTGACTTAAGAAGAAGATATGCTAGACAGTAGCACTATGAACTACAGGAGATATTATATTGGGACTCTGGGGCTTTGCGTCAAGAGAAATTAGATCTGATACAGATATAAATGATATGCTGAAAATGGACAGCATTGGTTGCTTTAAATTGGCAATGACAGTGATGATAGATAGGTTGACATTCCAATAGAGTCACTAAGATTCCTTTAACCTATTGACCATCCAGTACAAGAAGATGAGAATTTTCAATTATCCAGAATAATTAGGAATCTTCTGCCAAGTCTTGGCTCAAAAGCTAATTCAGACTTGGAAGGAAGGCAATAATGTGGTAGAGTCATCTCGCCTCTATTCTGTACCTCCTAAAATACTTATCCTTCTAGATCCTTCTCCAAGTTTGAGGTACTTCCTTTTCACAATATGCAAATTAAGTTGCATTACAGAGATTTCTTGAACAGTAAGATAATTTCCAAGTTACAAAAGAGGACATAGCTGATGATTTTACTGCTTGAATTACGTAAATAACTGGATGTAGTAAGCCGACGTACGCATTAATAGTCCGCAGGATTTGGAAAATCTCGAACACTTTAAGGTACAACCACAATGTAGTTCTACCCAATTCTCCTTCTGTTTATAGTGGTTACTTGTTTGCCCCAACACAATGGATTGTCAAACACGGAGGACGATACATTTAATATAAGAGTAAATCGCACATGAGATGAGCTCAAAAGGAAAGGATATATAGCCATTTGAACACACCCAAGAAAGACTTTAAAGTGCAAAATGTGTCAAGGAATACAGTAACAGCTTACTTATTAGAAACAAAATCATGGTAAATAAGACGACCCCGACTGCAGCATAAAGTTGAGTAGGAGGTATATGGTGAACATATTCTTCAACTTCATATAACCACTGCTGCATTTGAATCTGCAACTGCATAATTTTCTCCTTATCCATTACTTTAAACTCACTTCACTGAGTTTGAATCTTTCCTTACATAACAACATTTACAGAATCGTGTCAGTCTATAGCACACAAATGCAATATATACACCCAGAGAGACACAAGAAAGCATTCAAGTATTTGACAAAGAATACATCATAAGTTTATCAACCAAATATTTCATTCAAGGTGGGGCAAAACCCTTGTTAGAAACCAGAGACGGATCCAAGATTCGAACTTTATGAGTTCGAGATTCTACCACAGCCTATTTGACTAACTGGGTTCGAAATCTATTATACATAGTCAATCTTTAATATATATACAGGGTATGAGCCAAAGCTACTGGGTTCAGATGAACCCATGACAATGCACTACATCTGCCACTATTAGAAACCCCCAAAAGATTTCTTTTTCCAATATAGGCTAAGGTAGTATATGTGCAATAGGCAGAGGCGGATCCAGGATTTCAATTTTATGGGTTAAGCATTTACGGTTCTTAGTATTGAACCTATTATATTTTTAAAGTTATGGGTTCAGACCCACTATATGTTGCAATTTTGGTGAATTTTTACACTAATTTATACTCTGTGTCGAAAGTACTAGGTTCAGATGAACCCGGTACTATAACAATACATACGCCTCTGGCAACAGGTACCCATTGCTTTCGACTCGACCTATATATAGTTGAGCAATTTAATATACAAATGTGTATGTGTATACAACATAGTTGAGCAATGTAAATATACAAATGTGTACACACACACACACACACACACACACGTTGCTAATGGGTTCAGCAATTATGAGCATTCGCTGACTTAAAATTTTGGATTCCTCTCAAACAGATCATAAACTCAATAAGAAAAACATCTTTCAACAAATAATTCTGTCTAAAAAGGCCACAGTAAGCAAATTACAGAAAAAGTACAATTGGACCTGCAAAATTCAGAATTCAGAATACAGAGAAATGCAAATAAGAAATGAGCACAGATTTTTGCCGAACTATTCAAAGAGAATTAGAGTTTTGGATTTGATGTCGAAACAAGAAAAAAAGCAAAATGAGAGAATGTATCGAAGAAAGGGTAAGAGGGAAACCTGTAATTCAAGCAATTGACTGCAGCAATGAGGTAGAATTCAAAAGTGAAGACAAAATCTGTGGAAATTCGGGTCAAGATGTAGAATTACAATGGAAATGAGGATTTGGGCCTGTGGTTAATCCACTCAAATGGGCCTTTTAGGATGTACTAATTCTAGTGAAAATAACACGGACTAGTCAGTTTCCGGACTGGTAATTAAAAAATAGTCAGAGTTTGTAAAGTCAAAAAGTTCCAGCATAATATGCTGCATTATGGAGCTCCTGCATATAAACTTTCAGCATATTATATTGGAACTCTAACACATTATGAAATTTCAGTACATTATGCTGGAATCTCATGTAAAAAAAATTGAACTCTAACATATTATGTTGAAATTTTTTTGGATTTTTAAGAGTATTTTTGTTCGATTTTATCTTTACATAAAAAAGTGGGTAAATTTCGATTACATTTGAAACTGTGAATTATTTTTCAATTATCAATCGTAAATCTGGCTATTTCCGATTTCCCTCCTAATTTTGTGGTCCATTTTTCAAAACATTAGGCCCATTACTGCTTCTCCTCTACCAAATGTTGTTATTGTTGTTAAATATTATTGAGATCTCTATGGAAATAGCCTGCCTGATTTACTATTAATTTTTTCCAGCTAATATATATATTATACATATACATCCATCGACTATATTTAGTTTAAGTGGTCGGGTGGGCGGCTATTTAGGTTAGCTCTTCAATATTTTATTTTTGTAATTTGTCCCAAATTATGTGACACTATTTTCTTTTTAATCAGTTCCAAAAAGAATGACACACTTGTATATTTAGTAAATATTTATAACCATATAAATATTTATGACTTATTTTAGATCACAAATAAACATCGTTACATAAGTTAGGACAGAAGGAGTACATTTGGTATTTATTGAAATATTAGTAAGTTGTCAAATACATATCTATGCTCCACATCAAAATTACGGAGTTCAGATGAACCTCGGAGCTATAAAGTTACACTATCCCCGTAAAGAACTTTATCATATAAGTACATATTTATTGCGCCGGCGGTGACACAAAACTTAAACCCCTTAATTTCTACCATCTATTACTATTACAAATCATTAAATACCTTCAAAATACAAGTTATGGTAATTTGTTGATTTGGCAATCCTTCAGTTCCCATGTTGAAAAAAAAATCTTTCAGTTCCCATAAATTCCGCGTTTGATTTTCCTTTTCCGACCTATCCATATTTGGCAAGTAAACATTATTTTTTTCAGAATATAATTTATGGTTTCGTTTCCATAATTAGATGCTTTTTTGAACCAAAAAACAACTTTTGGCTTGTTATAGCGTAAGTTTTTTCAAAATATAACTTATGGTAATTTTAATTTCTGTTTTCATAATCCTTAAGTTTCCATATATTAATTCCGTGTCTTAATTATATTCTCCTTTCCCACATGACTATCTAATTATGGCAAGTAAACATTACAACTACGTACTCCTATATATAGTTGCATTGCATGAACAACTTTATTCTTCTTCGATCACAACCCGTTAACTCGAACTCTAAACCCTGAACCCTGATCGCTCTCTCGACATGGACGAGGCCGCGTTATTCGTCGGTGGTTTCGGGGTTTTGTTTTTGGTAGCAGTTTTTATTAAATCAATGATTCCATCACCAGCAACAGTTGCAGCAGCAGCAACTTCTACTTCAAATCCTATGCCACTAATTTGTATTGGTTTGCTTATTATTGTCATTATTGCTTCTTTTGCTAGAATGCCACCAAGTGGTGGTGCCTAATAAATTTTATTTTTTCATAATAGTTTTTATTTTTATTTTTCAAAATTGTCTAGTTTATCTGCATGCATGTAGTGCAGACTATTATTATTTGGTATTAGATTAATGTTTTGTTTTTTTAATAAAAATAAAATTAATTTTATGTTTTGGTATTTAGATACTGCAAAGTCATGTTTATATTTGTTGTTTAGTTGTGTGGAATGGTTCGTTGCAGATTTAAGATTTGGATGTTAAGTTCGGAATTATATTTTATCACAACTCATTAGTTTACTAGGATCGAAATTTGTACTTATTTAATGAATTTTAAACACATATAATATTCGATACTAGTAGTAGGATACCAAAAACAATAATCGAAACATTCTCCATACAAATATATTTCAAAATGTTAACGACAATTATTTTTCTGGGTTATTTTCCAAAAATATATATAGAGGAGAGTTAGTATGAATAATAAGTTCATGAAAAAAAATCTGTCGCTAAGTGACAATTAATATATCTGCTATCTAAATGTTTGAATCAACTCCGAGATATTGTCTATTACAATCTTAAATATTATGAAATCAATAAAGCTCAAATTTAACATTTAAGGATAACGATAATAGAAAGAACATATGGAAGCCATTATTATATCTTCTATAACTTGCATACGTTGAATGTGGTTTATGAGTCTCATATGCCATATGAGATTTATAAGTCGAATTGTAGAATAAATTTATAAGTCGTAATTACATAAGTCACATTTATTGATGCGATTTATATTTACTAACTGTGATGATCCAAAATGTCATCTTTAAATTTAATAAGTAATTTTGTATTCTAAGACCTCAAAAAATACTATTTATCATTCTTCGACTTACGTGCACAGTCAGTACAATTTTTCGAAAAGTTTTTGTGTGAAAAATGGATTAAAATGTGAAATAGAGCTTTAAAAACTCAACTGAGTTGACTTTAGTCAACATTTTGAGCAAACGAACTCGGATTAGTGTATTGACAATTTCAGTAGGTCTGTATCGTGATTTGGGACTTGGGCGTATGCCCGGAATCGAATTCCGAGGTCCATAGCTCGAGATATGAAATTTTGATGAAAAATTAAAAGTTTGAAAGCTTAATGATTTTTAAGAAATTATTGATGTTGGATTTATTGACCTCGGGTCCGTATTTTGGTTTTGAAGCCCGGTGTAGGTCCACTATAATATTTATGACATATCTGCCGAATTTGGTGAGAATCGGAGTTGATTTGACGTGAGTCGGACGTCCGGTTGTAAAAATATAAGTTTTAAAGTTTTCCTGAAAATTTTCTCTTATTTGATATCTGATTCGTAGTTCTTGGTGTTATTTTGGTGATTTGATCGCGCGAGCAAGTTCGTATGATGTTTTAGGACTTGGGTGCATGTTTGGTTTGGAGCCCCGAAGGCTCGGGTTAGTTTCAGGTGGTTAATGGATCATGTTTGGACTTGGGAAAAACTGCAGAAATCTGCTTCTGGTATCCTTCTTCGCGTTCGCGAGAGGGGGCTCGCATTCGCGAAAAAGAAACTAGAGGCAAATGAAAATTACTCTTCGCGTTCGCGAAGAGGGGGCCGCGTTCGCGAAGGATTGAGGTGCGAAGTTTCGCGTTCGCGATCAAAGCTTTGCGTTCGCAAAGGGAAAGAGGCTGGCTAGGAAAATTAGTCTTCGCTTCGTGAAGGGCATCTCGCGTTCGCGAAGGCCAAGCCAGGCAAGCATTGCATTCGCGAAGAGTAAATTTGGACAACACAAATTTGTGCTTCGCGAACGCGAGGCACTGACCGCGTTCGCGAGGGTAAAAATCCCAGAAACAGAACTTAAGTTCTTGAAATGGGGTTTCGACCCATTTTCAACTTTTTTCCATTTTTGAGCTCGGGTAAGGTAATGTTTGGGCGATGTTTACGGGAAAATATTGGGGTAAGTGTTCTTTATCCTATATTGATTATATTTCATGATTTCATACTCATTTATATCATGAATCCGTGAATTTATGGAAGAAAAATCAGATTTTTATAAAATCTTCCAAAAACGAAAATTTAAGATTTAAAGGTCCATTTGACATCGGAATTGGATAATTTTTGTATGGTTGGACTCGTCTCGGAATGGTTGTTCGGATTTCGTAAGTTTTTTCGGGATTTGAGACGTGGATCCCACTGTCAAATATTTTAATGAATTTTGAATTTTTATCCGAAAAATTTATAAATTCATATGGAATTAATTCCTATGATTCGTATTGAGTATATCAAATTGTTTGTGAATAGATTTGAAGCTTTTGGAGACAAATCTGAAAGGAAAAGTTGTGGTCGAGTAATTGATTGGAATTTGCAAAGCGAGGTAAGTGTCGTGGTTAACCTTGACTTGAGGGAATAGAACCCTTAAATTATTTGTTATGTGAATTGCATGTGAACGACGTATAGGCGAGGTGACGAGTGTCTATACGTGTTCAAATTAATTGTTTGCCTGCTTACTTGAAAGATCATAAATTATTTTAAATCATGAATTAATTATTATAATAATTATTTTTCTCCTATTCTTTGTCAAATATTAATTCTTGAATTCCTGCATTAATTGTTACATGCTATTTGAATTATGTACCTTAATTGTTATTTGACATTTAGCATATTAAATATTAATCTGCATATTTTCTCTCTGATTTCCATAATAATTTGCTATTTGTTGTTTGTTTCATAATTAAATCATAAATTATTGTATGCTTGTTGTCTTATAATATTATATTAATTGTTGCACTTATTGAGGAAATTTCTTCTATAAAAATTGGTAAATGAATATGTTGGAGGAGCGGGTTGCACGCCGCAACAAAATTGATTATAATGAATATATTGATGGATCGGGTTGCACGCCGCAACGGACTTATTAAAAGTCCATATTGGAGGATCGGGTTACACGCCGCAACAGACTTATTAAAAGTGCATATTGGAGGATCGGGTTGCACGCCGCAACAAACTTGATTAAAATGAATATATTGAAGGAGCGGGTTGCACGCCGCAACAGAATTGAATGTGAATATATTATGAGAGCGGGTTGCACGCTGCAACAGAATTGATGGAAATGACAATTGGTTATGACTGTTGAGTTGGCTTCAATTATTATAAATGAATTGCTTGATTTATTTCTATTATTATTGTTGTTACTAATATTGCGTACAGGTAATGTAAGTGACCCGCCTTAGCCTCGTCACTACTTCGTCGAGGTTAGGCTCAGCACTTACCAGTACATGGGATCGGTTGTACTGATACTACACTCTGCACTTCTTGTGTAGATTTTGGAGTTGGTCCCAGCGGCATACCATAGACTTGCTCGGATTTCAGCTAACCAGTAAACTAAAAAATGAAAAAACCAGAACTGAAAATATTTAAAAAAAAAAAAAAAAAAAAATTGCCGCGAGGAAGGGGTGGGTGATGCAGAAAAAAAAAACAGAAAATAGAAAATTAAAAATACAAATAAATAAATAAATGTTTTTGTGTGTGTGTGGGGGGGGGGGGG
>AWOL01S0042932.1:23357-36045 GCA_000715115.1 Nicotiana otophora
AATGTAGAAGTTGGAAATTCTTAAGTTTCATTAAGCTTGAATTGGGGTGTGAATTGCGATTTTAGCGTTGTTTGATGTGATTTAAGGTTTCAAATAAGTTCGTATGATATTTTAGGACTTGTTGTTGTATTTGGTTGAGGTCCCGAGGGCCTCGTGTGAGTTTCGGATGGTTAACAGATCAAAAGTTGGACTTAAACAGCTGCTGCAATTTTCTTCTGCTAGAAATGCAGAAATCGAATCCCAGAAATCGAGCCAAGGATCGAAGCCCGAAAATCGAGCCCATGATCGAAGCCCAAAAATTGAGCTTAGAAAATTGAGCCCAGGATCGAAGCCCGAAAATCGAGTCCAGGGTCGAGGCTCATGATCGAGGGCCATGATGGAAGGCTCATGATCGAGGGCCATGATCGAAGGCCAGAATCGAGGGATATAATCGAAGGCCAGGATTGAGGGCCATGATCAAAGCCAGGATCGAGGGCCATGATCGAGGGCCATGATCGAAGCCATGATCGATGGCCATGATCGAAGCCATGATTACCTTGCATTGATGACTTATTTGATCAGTTATAAGGTACCAGAATGTTTTCCAAGATTGACTTACGTTCAGGCTATCAACAGTTGAAGATTCTGGAGCCAGATATCCCGAATACTGCTTTCAGGACAAGTATGGTCACTACGAGTTCCTTGTGATGTCTTTTTGGCTGACCATTGCCCCAACAAATTTTATGCACTTGATGCACAATATGTTCCAGCCTTATCTCGACTCATTCGTTATTGTGTTTATTGATGACATTCTGGTATACTACCAGAGTCTGGAGGATCACGAGCATCACCTGAGGACTGCGCTTCAGACCTTAAGAGAAAAGAAGTTATATGCAACATTTTCAAAGTGTGAGTTTTGGCTAGACTTAGTGGCATTCTTGGGTCATATAGTATCGAGTGAGGGGATCCAGTTGGATCCGAAGAAGATTGAAGCAGTGCAGAGTTGGCCCAGACCATCCTCAACTACAGAGATTCAGAGTTTTCTTGGTTTGGTAGGGTATTACCGTTGATTTGTAGAGGGTTTCTCATCTATTGCAGCTCTTATGACCAGGCTGACCCAGAAGGATGCTCCGTTCAGGTGGACAGAGGAATATGAGGAGAGCTTTCAGAATCTAAAGACAGCTTTGACTACAACCCCAGTATTGGTATTGCCTACAGGTTTGGGGTCTTATACTGTATATTGTGATGCATCACGGATTGGTCTCGACGCAGTGTTGATGTAGGACGGTAGGGTGATTGCCTACGTGTCCATATAACTGAAGGTGCATGAAAAGAAATATCATGTCCACGACCTTGAGTTAGCAACTATTGTTCATGCCTTGAAGATTTGGCGGCATTATTTGTATGGTTTTCCTTGTGAGATTTACACCAATCACCGGAGTTTGCAGCATCTATTCAAGCAGAAGGATCTTAATTTGCATTAGAGGAGGTGGTTGGAGCTGCTTAAGGATTATGATATCACCATTTTGTACCACCCTGGGAAGGCCAATGTGGTGGCCGATACTTTGAGTCGCCAGACAAAGAGTTTGGGGAGTTTAGCATATCTACCAGTAGCAGAGAGGCCATTGGCGTTGGAGTTCAGGCCTTAGCCAACCAGTTTGTGAGATTGGATATTTCTGAGCTGACTCGAGTATTGGCTTGTGTGGTCTCTCGGTCTTCTCTTTATGATTGTATCAGGGAGCGCCAATATGATGACCCCAATCTGCTCGTCCTTCAGGACAGGGTTCGACGAGGTGATGCTAGAGATATGACTATTGGTGATGACGGCGTGTTGAGGATGTAGGGTCAGATATGTGTGCCCAATATAGATAGTTTTGCGTGAGTTAATTCTCCAAGAGGCTCACAGTTCATGGTAATCTATTCATCCGTGTATCGCAAAGATGTATCAGGACTTGACACAATATTACTGGTGGAGAAGGATGAAGAAGGTCATAGTAGTGTACGTGGCTCGATGTCTAAATTGCCAGCAGGTGAAGTATGAGCATCATCGGCCAGGTGGGTTACTTCAGAAGTTGGAGATTCTGGAGTGGAAATGGGAGCGTATCACTATGGATTTCGTTGTTGGACTCCCACGGACTCAGCAGAGGTTTGATGTAGTTTGGGTGATTGTGTATAGGCTGACCAAGTTGGCTCATTTCATTCCTGTGATGACTACCTATTCTTCCGAGCAGCTAGCTCGAATCTACATCCGTGAGATCGTCAGGCTTCATGGCGTACCGGTATCTATTATCTCTGACTGGGGTACGTAGTTTACATCACAATTTTAGAGAGATGTATAGCATGAGTTGGGTACTTAGGTTGAGTTGAGCATAACATTTCACCCTCATACGGACGGGCAGTCCGAGCGCACTATATTAGAGGATATGCTCCGCGCGTGTGTGATAGATTTTGGGAGTGCTTGGGACCAATTCTTGCCACTTGCGGAGTTTGCTTACAACAATAGTTATCAGTCCAACATTCAGATGGCACCGTATGAGGCTCTATATGGTAGGTGGTGTCGGTCTCCAGTGGGATTGTTTGAGCGGGGCGAGGCTAGATTATTGGGTACAGACTTGGTTCAGGATTCCTTGGAGAAGGTTAAGGTGATTTAGGATAGACTTCGCACAGCCCAGTCCAGATAGAAGAGTTATGAGAATTGGAAGGTTCGTGATGTTGCATTCATGGTTGATGAGCGGGTCTTGCTCCGAGTTTCGCATATGAAAGGTGTTATGAGGTTCGGGAAGAAGGGCAAGTTAAGCCATAGGTATATTGGATCTTTTGAGATTCTTGAGAGAGTTGGGAAGGTGGCTTACAGACTTGCCCTACCACCTAGTCTCTATGGAGTTCATCCAGTGTTCCATGTCTCCATGCTCCGGAAGTATCACGGTGATCCGTCTCATGTGTTAGACGTCAGTTCAGTTCAGTTAGACAAGGATCTATCTTATGTTGAGGAACCAGTGGCTATTTTGGACAGGCAGGTTCGAAAGCTGAGGTCAAAGGACATTGCTTCCGTGAAGGTTCAGTGGAGAGGTCATCCGGTCGAGGAGGCGACTTGGGAGACCGTGCAGGATATGCGCAGCCGTTATCCTTATATTTTCACCACTACAGGTATGTCTCCATCCTCGTTCGAGGACAACCGATTGTTTTAAGAGGGGGAGGATCTAACGACCCGGTCGGTCGTTTTGAGAGCAATAGCCCCGATCCCCTATTTACTGCTTCTCCCATATCTATTCCTGCTATTGTGACTTGCCGGGAGGTTTCATTTGATTTTTGAAGTGTTTTGGGACACTTAGTCCCTAAATGGAGGCTTAAACCTTAGGATTTAAACTGTAGTCGAAACTGTGTGAAGACGACTCCGGAATAGAATTTTATCGGTTCCGTTAGCTCCGTTAGGTGATTTTGGGCGTAGGGGCGTGTCCGGATTGTGTTTTGGAGGTCCGTAGTTCATTTAGGCTTGAAATAGCTAAAACAGGAATTTAAGTTTGGAAGTTTGACCGGGGAGTTGAATTTTTGATATCGGGGTCGGAATCCAGTTCTGAAAATTTTCATAGCTCCGTTATGTCATTTATGTCTTGTGTGCAAAATTTGAGGTCAATCGGACTTGATTTGATAGGTTTCGACATTAAATGTAGAAGTTGGAAATTCTTAAGTTTCATTAAGCTTGAATTGGGGTGTGAATTGCGATTTTAGCGTTGTTTGATGTGATTTGAGGTTTCAAATAAGTTTGTATGATATTTTAGGACTTGTTGGTGTATTTGGTTGAGGTCCTGAGGGCCTCGGGTGAGTTTCGGATGGTTAACGGATCAAAAGTTGGACTTAAACAGCTGCTGCAAAAGCTGCTGCAATGTTCTTCTGCTGGAAATGCAGAAATCGAAGCCCGGAAATCAAGCCAAGGATCGAAGCCCGAAAATCGAGCCCAGAAAATCGAGCCCAGAATCAAAGCCCAGGGTCGAAGGCGAGGGTCGAGGGCCAGGATCGAGTGCCATGATCGAAGGCTCAGGATCGAGGGCTCAGAATCGAGGGCCATGATCGTGGGCTCAGAATTAAGGGCCATGATCGAATGCCAGAATTGAGGGCCATGATCGAAGGCCATGATCGAGGGTCATGATCGAACCCATGATCAAGGGATAGGATCGAGGGCCATGATCGAAGCCAAGATCGAAGCCAAGATCGAGGGCCATGATCGAGGACCAGGATCGAGGCAGGACCGAGGGCTGCCTGGGAAGAATTATAAAACAGGGGACTTCGTCTCATTTACCATTTTTGACGAATTGAAGCTTGAGGAGAGGAAATTTTTGATAGATTTTCAAGAAGAAAATTGGAGTAAGTGATTCTAACTCGGATTTGGTCAATATACACGAATATATCATTATTTTCACCATTTAATTAGTATTTCTTGATGGAAATTTGGAAAAATATTAGAAATCTCATTGAAATGAATTTTTGAGATTTCGGTGTTGATTCAGAGTCGGATTTGAGTGAAACTGGTATGGTTGGACTCGTAATTGAATGTATTATCGGATTTTGTGAGTTTCACCGGACTTCGAGATATGGGCCCCACGGGTGATTTTTGAGTTAATTTTGGATTTTTATTGAAAAAATGTAGTATTTTCTTATGAAATTGATTCCTATAATTTTTGTTGGCTATATCGAAATATAATTGCTAGATTCGAGCCATTTAGAGTCGGATATTCGTAGAAAAGGCATTCTTACCGATTGATTGAGCTTGGTTCGAGGTAAGTGGCTTGCCTAACTTTGTGTGGGGGAACTCCCCGTACGATTTGTACTGTTTTTGATATATGAGCGTCGTGTACGTGAGGTAACGAGTACGTACACATGCTAATTGTGTAAAAATCCGATTTTTCTACTAATTAATAACCTGATTTCCTTCTTATTTGATTTTCATCAGCATGTGTGGTATCCGGCTAGACTAGAATAGCATGCCTACTTGCATTAACTGTTTATTTGAACTACGTGCAGCATGTTTAGTGAATTTACATGTCTTTCCTTAACTGATACTTAGGTTGAACTGTAGAATTTCGTGCCGTAACTATTGAATTCTATTGTTTGGCTGCATATTTATTTTGGAACTACGGAACGGTATTCCAGGAGATCCCCATGTACTGCATATTTACTTTGGGACTACGGAACGGTATTCCGGAAGATCCCCCTTGTACTGCATATTTACTTTGGGACTACGAAATGGTATTCCGGGAGATCCCCCTGTTCTGTACATTTACGTTAGGATTACGAGACGGTATCTCGGGAAATCCCCTATTGTTATCTCTATGTACTGAGTTGTTGTCTTCTATGATTTCATCCTTGTTAAATTTCAGTCTTTATTTTACTGCGGTATTTCATTCTATCTTGTGTTATTATATAAATACCAGTAGGGCCCTGACCTGACCTCCTCACTACTCGACCAAGGTTAGGCTTGGTATTTATTGGGTACCGATTGTGGTGTACTCATGCTACTCTTCTGTACATGTTTTTCGTGTGCAGATCCAGGTACTCCTTATCCGCCGCACTATCAGTGAGCCGGGACAACTTTGGAGATTTTGAGGTATATCTGCCGCGTCCGCAGACCTCGGAGTCCCCTTCTACTCTTCCCCATGTCCATTATCTTCTGTATTTTCTTTTGATAGACTCTGATGTATAGAAACACTAGATTTGCTTCCTGTAGTTTGTGATTTACGAATATTCCGGGTTATGGGAATGCTGTGTAGTATATTGAGGAGTTGGTTATTGTACATGCCAAGTGGCATGGTACTCAGTTATAGTGTTATTGCTACCGTTAGTTGTTAAATTTATGTCTTCATTTTATTTATTCCGCAAAATGTTAGGCTTACCTAGTCATAGAGACTAGGTGCCGTCACAACGTCATACAGAGAGAAAATTGGATCGTGACAACTTGGTCCAACTCCTTCTGTACTATAGGGTAGTAGATCTTCCTTAGAAAATATTGGTGTAGAAGATTCGTCTAGTGAGGGTGTACAAAGGTTAGAATAGGAGTTAACCGAGTTAAAGGAGAAACACAATGAAGAAATGAATCTGATGAAACAAAATCAGGAGATGATGCAATTAGAATTACTCCAAGTGAGATAATTCATGCGCAAATATGCTCCTAATGAACCTATGCGTCAAAATATCAATGGCACCTCAACTGAACAGGTAGCTCGATTTTATAAGTTTTAGATATTTTTACGAAAATTTAATCCTATAAAAGTATTGTTAACTAGTGTATTAATATTTATCAGGTTCCTGACGCCAACAGTGGCCATGAACGAGTACCACAAACGTCAAGAATATCTAGTGTTACTGAAAATACTTTACATTCTCACGGTAATACTCATCTTTATCCTTAGACGCTACTGTTTGTGTTTTCTACTATTTGAGTCTATCTCCTTGAATTTTATTAATTTGTTATTGTATTTATGCTTTCCTTGGATGCTTCTTGCTTTTATATATTTCCTTTTTCCACGGTTGTTGATGCCGTAAGGTTGTGATAATAGTGAATTCTGTCAGATACCATAATCACCTACTACATCTTTACCATCCAACTTTCTGTTGTAATTTGTAGTAACATTTTGCTCAAGCATAAGTTAATATTACTACAAAATTGTATTTTTTCCTTTGCTATGCCAGTGAACTTCTCAGTTATATGGACTCCTCCTCCAGTTGACGACCCTTCTTTCTTGCCTTGAAATAAAATAAACTAGAGAAGCTTTTGTAAAATTATGACTGGATATTTGGAAATATCGTGTGATTTATGCAGCAACTGAAAGGATACTGCTTACCTGTCTCATTTAAAGAATGATCTCCTCGAACAAGTTGCAACTACTAGATTTGCATATTTGATGCCAATGCAAATCTAGTCACTCAAGTCTAACACCTTCACTTCTTTTTGCAAGTTGCTGCTACAGATAAAACTTGCCATCATCCTTAAGTGACTCAATTACTATCAGGAAATAGTACCATATACATTATCAGTTTCTGGTTTATCCATTCTCTCTTCCAAAATATTTCTTTATATCTGCAACCACTGCTGCAAAATGTCTTCTCACCTCTAAAAAGAACACAAACAGAAATACAATTCAGGACATAATGCATCACACATATTGTTCTTACAAAAAGGAAAGTTACAAGAGTTTTAATTATCAATGTATTACTACATAGTGAAAAGATTATTTATTTATTCAGTTAAATGGACATTATTTTCTGCCTTTAATCATATTTGCCTGCTTGAATTCTTGGGATGGTTGGCAAACCGATAGCCTTAAATCTGAATGTCATTCACAACAAGTACGTTGTGTCTTTGCTGGGTAAGTGTGAACCTCCACCAACTGAATAACACATTTGCATTTCTTGAGAGTAGATGTTGGTAAATATCGATTAAGGAAGGAGCTTGAGTAGAAAAGAAGTCTATAGACACATGGTTTACCAATAGAAAGAATAGAGAAAGTGAACCTTAGTAAACTATCAAACTTGTTTTGATAAGTTACACATAGAAAGAATCCATGATGTAGATATATCCTTTAATTCAAACAGGTCTTTTACTCTCATATGAACTATGTCAAGGGAGGTGAATTTTTAAGATATTGTATCTCTTTTGCAATTGAAAGAATCTGTACTAGTCATATACTAGTGTAACTCTTCCCTTTGTTGTGTAGATTTTGCTTGATTTTAGAATGACTTACATGGGTATCAGAATGATATGTAGTAAACTTGTCCTTGCTTCTTGTGGCTATTTTTTCATAGTATATAATGTGATTACTTAAAGCAAAATTTGAAGGAGAACATGACCTGTTGATATACTAGAAACTAATATGGAAAGCCTTATAATTTAATAAATTCTCGTACGTAGCTAAAAAATAAAGGCATCATCTCATTTGTTGGAATTAAAGTGTTTTTTGTTTCCAAGGAACTTTATACAAAACTTATATTGATATAGAAGATTCATGTGGCTCATCTCTACTAGCTAAAAGGTTTTATGTCCTGCGGTAGGTATTATATTTGGACATAACTTCATATCAGTCGTGTGAAGGTTTTATGATTATTGTACTGGTCCATAGAACTTAGTCTTGGAATTGTAGTTATGTTTAAGTTCCTATCAGAAACAATTATTCTTAAGTTGACTATAGTTTCTAGAGTAATTTCAACTATTTGTGACACATACCATATGACTATGCCTAAGGTTTTGCCGAAGTTATTGTGCATGTAAGCAAAAAGAACTTGTTTAAGGAAGCATATTCTAGTATCTATGTTTAAGGAAAAGAACTTGGCGACTATAACATTTGCTAATAAACTTTGGCATGCAGCTTCCTTTCACTTCTCCAAGCTAATATTCTGCTTTTGATTTTTTTTTTTGTTCCCCTCGATTATAACAAAGAAAGAATCTCTCTTTCATTATTTGCACATCCATTTTGCTCGCCTATTAATCGATCTAGTTGTTTCTGCTAATAAATGTTAGGTGAGGAGTTGGCTGAAAAAGAATATACAGACTGACAGTGATGAAGTCTTCAATATGTTTTTTCACATTATATTTTATCTTTTGACACAGATTTTTTATAATTTTAGGTCACACACTCTGATGTTCAATAATTTAGATGGTGGAAGATTTAAATATGATGAAAAGTTATGAAAATTATTTGAAGACTATCATTCGTTAGGATTAATTATATAATAGCTTAGTTATTCAGTTCAAACAATATAAGTTTATTTTTTAAGTTAATGTGACATTGATTTTTTTTATTAGCACTTCCTTTTGTTTGTTAAGATTTAGTAAGATATATTATATTTTTGAATTAATATTAATACATTTTGTTGTTTGGAACATATTCTGGACGAATGTAGTAACTATTATTAATGGTGCCTAAATTATTTCCATTACAGCTTGTGACTTTTAGCGCTAAAAATAATTGTTGTTAAAGATAGACTTTTAGCGACAATTTAGTTGAATATATCAGCCATTGAAATGGACGTTAAAAGGGCAAACTAAGATATTTTCAGAAGGGATACTATTGCAATTCTAATTGCCACAAAACAATTTCCGTTAAAGATACGAACTTTTAGCGGCAATTATTTTAAATTTAGTGGCTATATAGAAGGACGCTAAATGAGCATAATTAGCCGTTTTTATATTGGGTTTAGCAGCCATCATAATTGCCGCAAATAATTGCCGTTAAAGTTAATTATTTTTTGTTGAAATAAATCATATATTTTACCATCTTTTATCAGAAAGGCCGCTAAAGGATTTGCCGACCCCAACATCAGCGGCTAAATGCCAATTTTTGGTAAAAGATATAGCGGCTAAAGGCTCTTTTTGTTGTAGTGGCTCCGAAGACGATCCCCAAAAAATTCCGCATGCTTGAGATTCCTAAGTATAACGGAACGACTGACCCAAACGAGCACGTCACTTCATACACATGCACCATCAAAGGAAACGACTTAGAGGATGATGAGATCAAGTCCGTCTTACTGAAGAAAAGCGGAGAAACCTTGTCAAAGGGAGCCATGATATGGTATCACAACTTATCCCCTAATTCTATTGACTCATTTGCTATGCTTGCAAACGCTTTTGTGAAAGCACACGCTGGGGCTATCAAGGTCGAAACCAGAAAATCAGACCTCTTCAAAGTGAGGCAAAAGGATAATAAAATGCTCAGAGAATTCATATATCGATTTCAAATAGAACGGATGGACCTGTCACCGGTCGCTGATGATTGGGTTGTTCAAGCTTTTACTCAGGGACTTAATATTCGAAGCTCGGTGGCTTCACAGCAGCTCAAGCAGAACATGATAGAATATCCGGCTGTTACATGGGCCGATGTGCATAACCAGTATCAGTCAAAAATCAAAGTCGAAGATGATCAACTCGGGGCCCCTTCGGAGTCTGTTTATCCAGTCAAAACCTTCGATAGAGTCAAGAGAGAGAGCGATCATGAACCGAGGCCAAATAGGGATAGGTATCAACCATATAACGGAGATCAGAGAAGCAGCGGGTCCAGGCAAAACCCTATGGGAAACAAAAGGAGGAACAACCGAGGTCAAAGTAGTCGGGGACTTATGACCAAAAATGGCCTCGACAGGTCTAAAGACGCACCAAGGCTATCAGAATACAACTTTAATGTCGATGTTGCCGCCATTGTATCGGCTATCGGGCGCATCAAAGATACCAAATGGCCTCGACCCCTACAGTCCAATCCAACCCAAAGGGATCCTAACCAGATGTGTAAATATCACGACACTCATGGTCATAGAACGGAGGATTGTCGACAGCTGAGAGAGGAAGTAGCTCGTCTATTCAACAATGGGCACCTTCGGGAGTTCTTAAGCGACCGAGCCAAGAATCATTTCAGGAACAGGGATTCTAACAAACATGCAGAACAAGAAGAACCTCAACACATCATTAACATGATCATCAAAGGAGTTGATATCCCACAGGGGCCAATATTGAAACGCACCACAGTATCCATCACTAGGGAGAAACAAATTCGGGACTACATACCAGAAGGAACTTTATCTTTCAACGATAAAGATGCGAAAGGGATCGTGCAACCCCACAGTGATGCACTGGTAATATCTGTACTCATAAATAAAATTCGGGTTAAACGTGTGTTAATTGATTCAGGTAGCTCGGCCAACATCATTCGATCGAGGGTCGTGGAACAACTCGGTTTGCAAGACCAAGTCGTGCCTGCAGTTCAATTTCTAAAAATATTCAACATGGCTTACGAGACCACTAAAGGTGAAATAACATTACCAGTAAACACCGTAAGGACTATCCAGGAGACCAAATTTTATGTGATCAAAGGGTACATGAGATACAATGCTCTATTGGGAAGGCCATGGATCCACAACACGAGGGCGGTGCCTTCGACACTGCACCAAGAATTGAAATTCCCAACACCTGACGGAGTTAAAAAAGTCTATGGGGAATAACCGGATACAAAAGAAATGTTCGCGCTTGAAGAGGTGACACTGACATCTATAATTTCAACATCAAAGGGCCCAAACCAGGTGGTCAAAAATAGGGCAAAATAGAAATCATTGATACCATCTTCGGCAGATTCGGACAAACAAGGGGAAGTCGAGGATGATGATTATAGGATTCTCAGATCTTTTATAGCCCCCGATTATTTTGACGCCACTAAATCGACGGTCGAGGAACTGGAACAAGTCATATTACGAGAAAACTTGCCGGATCGAAAAGTATACCTGGGCACGGGGCTAAGCTCCGAGCTCAGGGAAAAGCTCATTCAATTTCTTATAACTAACGAATAATGTTTCGCTTGGTCCCACCTCGATATGACAGGTATCCCACCGGAGATAACCACTCACAAGCTGAGCCTGGACCCGAAGTTTCATCCGGTTAAACAAAAGAGGAGACCCCAGTCCGAGATCAAGCATGCTTTCATCAAGGATGAGGTATCTAAACTTCTTAAAATAGGGTATATTCGGGAGGTCAAATACCCGGATTGGTTACCAAAAGTAGTGGTAGTCCCTAAAAAAAGGAATAAATTAAGAATATGTGTAAACTATAAAGATTTGAATAAAGTATGCCCCAAAGACTATTTTTCTTTGCCCAACATCGACCGTATGATCGATGTCACGGCCGGCCACGAGACCCTTAATTTTTTCGACACCTATTACGGGTACAACCAAATACGGATGGACCCGGGTGATCAGGAAAAAACTTCCTTCATCACTAAGTATGGCACGTACTGTTATAACGTAATGCCGTTTGGATTAAAAAGTGTTGGTGCCACATACCAACGCTTAGTAAATCGGATGTTCGAGAAATAAATAAGAAAATTAATGAAGGTTTACATTGACGATATATTAGTTAAGTCCCTACGAGCAGAGGACCATTTAAGACATTTACAGGAAACATTTAGTATACTGAAGCAGTACAAAATGAAGCTAAACCCCGGAAAATGTGCGTTTGGAGTAGGGTCGGGTAAGTTCCTCGGATTTATGGTATCCAATCAGGGAATCGAGTTCAATCATGATAAGATCAAATCCATCGAAGATATTACAGTTGTGGACAACATAAAGGTCGTGCAAAGATTAACCGGGCGAATAGCCGCCCTGGAGAAATTTATTTCGAGGTTATCCGACAAAAGCCACCGATTCTTACCACTGTTGAAGAAGAAGAACGACTTTTCGTGGACCTTGGAATGCCAGCAAGCTTTGGAGGAACTCAAAAGGTATTTATCGAGCTCGCCCCTACTTCACACACCGAAGGCAGACGAACAACTGTACTTGTACTTAGCGGTCTCGGAGATAGCGGTAAGTGGAGTCCTAGTTCGAGAAGAGCAAGGTACGTAATTTCCAATTTACTATGTTAGTAGAACCTTAGGTGAGGCCGAAACTAGGTACCCTCACCTGGAAAAATTGGCTCCCGCTTTGTTAAGCGCCTCTAGGAAGCTAAAACCGTACTTCCAATGTCATCCCATATGTGTCGTAACTACTTACCCATTGAGGAACGTTATGCATAATCCCGAACTCTCAGGCCGACTGGCCAAATGGGCCATAGAAATAAGTGGATACGATATTGAGTATCGACCTCGGACCGCGATTAAGTCTCACATTTTGGCAGACTTTATGGCCGACTTTACACCGGCCCTAATACCCGAGGTCGAAAGAGAGTTGTTGATTAACTCAGGAA
>AWOL01S0042940.1:2500-20081 GCA_000715115.1 Nicotiana otophora
AAATCATACTCACTCAACAGTAAAGCCTAAGGGCTACATTAGTTCGAGTTCGAGCAAAAACTCACTTGACCATAAAGCCTAAGGGCTACCTTAATTTGAGTTCGAAAAATCATACTCACTCAACAGTAAAGCCTAAGGGCTACATTAGTTCGAGTTCGAGCAAAAACTCACTTGACCATAAAGCCTAAGGGCTACCTTAATTTGAGTTCGAAAAATCATACTCACTCAACAGTAAAGCCTAAGGGCTACATTAGTTCGAGTTCGAGCAAAAACTCACTTGACCATAAAGCCTAAGGGCTACCTTAATTTGAGTTCGAAAAATCATACTCACTCAACAGTAAAGCCTAAGGGCTACATTAGTTCGAGTTCGAGCAAAAACTCACTTGACCATAAAGCCTAAGGGCTACCTTAATTTGAGTTCGAAAAATCATACTCACTCAACAGTAAAGCCTAAGGGCTACATTAGTTCGAGTTCGAGCAAAAACTCACTTGACCATAAAGCCTAAGGGCTACCTTAATTTGAGTTCGAAAAATCATACTCACTCAACAGTAAAGCCTAAGGGCTACATTAGTTCGAGTTCGAGCAAAAACTCACTTGACCATAAAGCCTAAGGGCTACCTTAATTTGAGTTCGAAAAATCATACTCACTCAACAGTAAAGCCTAAGGGCTACATTAGTTCGAGTTCGAGCAAACACTCACTCGACCATAAAGCCTAAAGTCTACCTTAATTCAAGTTCGAGAAATCATACTCACTCGATTGTAAAGCCTAAGGGCTACATTAATTCGAGTTTGAGCAAACACGCACTTGACAATAAAGCCTAAGGGCTACCTTAATTCGAGTTCGAGAAATCATTCTCACTCGGCTGTAAATCCTAAGGGCTACATTAATTTGAGTTCGAGCAAACACTCACTCGACCATAAAGCCTAAGGGCTACCTTAATTCGAGTTCGAGCAAACACTCACTCGACCATAAAGCCTAAGGGCTACCTTAATTCTAGTTCGAGAAATCATACTCAATCGACTGTAAAGCCTAAGGTCTACATTAATTCGAGTTCGAGCAAACACTCACTCGACCATAAAGCCTAAGGGCTACCTTAATTCGAGTTCGAGAAATCATACTCACTCAACTGTAAATCCTAAGGGATACATTAATTCGAGTTCGAGCAAACACTCACTCGACCATAAAGCTTAAGGACCATTTTTATCATTGAGTTCGAGAAAACGCTCACTCGACCATAAAGCTTAAGGGCTATTTTTTACTTCGAGTTCGAGAAAACACTCACTCGACCATAAAGCCTAAGGGCTTTTTTTACTTCGAGTTTGAGCAAACACTCACTCGATCAAAAGGCCTAAGGGCTACACTAGTTCGGTTTTGATCAAATTATCTAAATCCCGGCCTTAGAAAATAACTTAACAATTTTATAAGGTAGAAAGGAAGAAAGTTTTTTATACATGTCAAAAATCATTTACAAGGGCAGCATAGCCCGATCAAATCTCTTTACAAAAGACCAAAACGGTCTTATAAGAAACAAAAAAATACTAAAGGACTTAGTCCTCTCCGGGAGCAGCATCTTCTCCCTCGCGGTCCCCTTCGCTGTCAGATCCGCTCGCACTCCTGGTATTATCATCGGGAAAAGCCAAAAATATGGTTTCGGCTTCAAGCTTCTTAGCTTTCTCGATCTAGAATGTAAGATCGAAGCCACGATCATTGATCTCTTCAAGAGTTTCCCTTCGAGACTGGCATTTAGCATGCTCGGCAACCCAGTTTACTTGAGCCTGAGTAGCCTCATCAACCTCCTTTGCTCGAACCTGAGAAGCCTCAACATCAGATCGATAAATAGACACCATTGCATAAACATTGGCCATGGTTTTCTTGACTTCCTATTTGGCCGCTGCAAGTTCCTTGGCCAACTTTTCTCTATCAAAATTTGGTGAGCTCAACCGAGACTGGAACTCCTCGATTTTCTTGGCTTGCACCAAGGTTTTCTTTTTAAAGCTTCGGAGTTGGACCTCAGCCGAAGCTAGTTGAGTTCAGGCAGTCTTATTTTCTAAGGCTAGGTGGTCCATATTCTCCTTCCATTCCCTGGCCTCCGATATCACTACGTCCACTTCAACACGAAGCTACTTAATCACATCAAACTTTTGCTCGACCTGCGGGACCAAACTGTTAGCCATTATTCCCGAGTCAATATCATTAAATTCAAAGATTCTTTTTACCTGCTCAGCCAGCTTAGTTTGTTCTCTACGAGATGCTACAGCTCGGCCCGAAGTCCTTTTACTTCTCCTTCTCTCTGCTAACTAAGAAGCTTTAAAGCATCTCTCTCCTCAGTAAGCCTTCGAACTTCGGCTTCGTACCGACTCAGCTCCCCTCGAATTGGAGAAAAGCCTCGTGATAAAGCTCAGAAGCCTACAAAAATAAAAGGAAGGCATTATATAAGGAAATAAAAATACAAGAATGGCAATTAGCAAAGATAGTATGAACTTACCCGGTTCAGGGCCTGTTGGGCTTCATTGAAAAGGCAAGGCGCTCCCACCTCACTCGAGCTCTTCTTTGAAACGTCTAAGTCACCCGGACCGGTGGCATCTTCTACCCCGATAAAATAACCACAGAAAGGATCCTCCCCTCCATGGGCTCCTTCCCCGTGATAAATCTCCACAGCTTGAGCGTCACGTATCATCGATTGGGAGAAAGAAGGGAAAGAGGGGGATTCCCCGATCTCTATTGCCCCGAGTAGGTCCTTTTGAGTGTCGCCTCCGTCTTGGGGAGCCTCAAGCTCGGTTTGCACACTGGCATCCGCAGCTTCATCGATGGTCTCTTTGCCCCGAGGCAAAACATCCTCGGTCTCCCTCAGCTTGGGAACTTGAGTTGAAGTCTATTCCTCGACCTCATCAAGCTTGGTCGGAGTAGTATCAATTCCCACTGACACCGAAGTATTTTGAGTATCGGTGCTAGCCCGAGCAAAGGGATTGCATTCACCTTGGGTTTACGAACCACTCTCTTTTTGGGTTTTTGACCCTCAGAGTGTGAGGCCTTTTTTCTCTTAATTACCTTCTCTGGTTTTGAGATAGGCGGTAAAACTTCTTCATTATCTAATGGGGGTCTCGTAACCGCATCTTTTCTGAGACCTACAAAGAAAGAAAGGTAAGTAAAACTTATACCTGAAAAAATAATTGAACTGATCGGTGAGATAAGATGAAGGTTTACCATGAGTACGAGCCTCCCACCGGCCCTTTGACAAATCGCGCCATGCGCGCTCGACATATGTTGAAGTCGAAACCAGGCTACTGACCTAGTTCTCGAGATAGGGAACCAAACCCGGCATCCAAGCAACGACTGTCTCAAGAAAAAACACTGATAAGAAAATATGAAGAAATAAAAATAACAAAAAATGGAATCACACTTACGATTCATATTTCATTTCTCGGGAAATGGCATACTCTCAGCCGGGATTAGGTCCGAGGTCTTCACTCGAACAATCTAGCTCATCCAGCCCCGATCTTTGCCTTCATCTATACTCGAAGTGAATGCCATGGTGGCCCGGCATTGAAGCTTTATCATCTCTCCTCGGTAAAGACGACGGCTATACAATCTTATGAGGTGATCGAGGGTTTAGAGAAGCCCGTCGATTTTGCTCACAAAGAAACAGAGCAGTATTACAATCCTCTAGAGAGAAGGATGTATTTGGCCGAGGGTCACTTGGTACTTCTTGTAAAAGTCGACGATGACCGGATCGAGGAGACCCAGCGTGAATGGATAAGTGTAAACACTCAAGTACCTTTCCACGTTGGTAGTTATCGCCTCCTTCGTTGCCGGTATCAGGACCTCTTTGTTTTCCCAACCACAATCATTTTTCACCAAATCGAGAAGGCTTTTGGGTATCGAGAATATATATCTCGATACCGGCTCACATCGACCAACAATCGATGAGGGTTTCTCGACTTTAAAATGGGAATCGATACTGCATCCCCCGGGAACGAGTTCTTCAAGGAGTGGCTCCACCACCAGTTTCTCACCGGCCGACCGAGATGAGGAAACAACCTCTTTCTAAGGAACGGTTTTAGATATATTGGCCATCTAAAATTTCAAGAACAAAAAGGATGGGAAATTGAAATATTGTGGTGTTCGGTGAAGAACAAGCAAATAAATTTTTAAAACCTGGAAATAGAGAATTTTGGAGAAGGAGAAGAACTGTGAAGTTGTGAATGAGAAGAGTTGAAAATAAAAGTTAAGAATAATGGAGAAGGGGGACTATTTATAGATTTCATAATGACGGTTCAAAATTTGCAGTGGCCGACCATCGACTGACGTGCATTTAATGCCTTGGTAACTGAACCGATGGGACACTTTTCACATACGTCATAATTAGGCTCGGCGCAGACGTCAGTGTGTATCTAGTTAGAGGTTGAAAATCATATCGTTTCTCGCCACATTCTTTCTGAGAAATGAGGGGACTATCTGTATACGGTCAAAACCAAGTGCTGCCCTTTATGTGACAAATCGAGTTTGGGGAATTATGGACCGAGGTTCGTCATTGTAATATCGAGCTATGATGTGAAGTCGGGCTACTGAGGTCAAGCCCTTAAAACTGACCAAGGACGGGATCAACCAAAATCGATATCGAGCCCAGATAGAGGTCGAGCAAATAGAGACCAATTGAGACTGAAATGCCGAGACCAAGAACGAGCCCAGATAGAGGTCGACCGAATAGAGGCCGATCACGATCGAGAGCGGCCGAGTTCAGGATCTAGCAAAGGGACAAAAGAGCCGTTATGGCCGCATTTGGGGATAGAATCTCGCCGGAAATCAAGAAAAAACTAATTAATTTATCTATCATGGGATTCACACTATGTATTTTTAATTATATCCAAAGTAGGATTCCCCCACTATATTAAGAGTGAGTTATCATTGATTAAGGGGATTCATTTTCATTTTTACAGACTCATTCATACATTCATTATCACATTCGGAGATTATTGAGATTTATATAACATATAGCACATATTGTCCTTTTTGGGCTTTTGGTATTGATTCATCTTGCTCGCTTAGCAGTCATTCTCTACTCAATTTGGGTTTGTACTCATTCCTTTTTATAGTCAATATTCGATATATTTTCTCTTATTTCCCTGATTTGTACTGATTTATACCATGTATCTTTAAACCTGCGTATGAATTCAACTCTATCCGTTTTCGGATAAATATAGTTAATATTGGATAGCTGAGAAGATAATATGTATCAAAAACCGTACGAATTATCTTCTCTCGACAATTTTGTAGTTGTACAAATAACTATGTGCGGTGTTGGCTAGCGATAAAGGTGATTATTAGTGGTGGACCCTAACCACTTAATTAGAAATAAGGAAAGAAATGGTTAATTATCTAATTTTTCCCAAATTAAATACTCGACTATCCATTATTAGGGAGAAGACTAATACTTGCTTCGGATTTTCTTGTTAACGTTTTCGTTGTATTCTCAAGTGTAATAAACCTATTTCAACTATCTTTCTCACTCCATAATAAGATTTAAGTGTCCATTGAATATTTTTCTTCGATTTATTGTACTTTTTGGAATAGGAATAAGATCTAAATCATCACAATCGATTTATTGTACTTTTTGGAATAGGAATAAGATAGAAATCATTACAAATCAAGGTCGAAACTCTTGATCTGAAGAAAAAGAAAAGTTAAGACTCCACGTATATAAGTTCAAAATTCCAAATCTGAATTTTTCTATGTGTTTGAATTTTTTGATTTTGGAATTTGTTAAATCTTGTTCTTTTTATGCGTAAATTGTGTTGTTAGCACTGATTTTCAAATATTTGTTGTAAGAAAAGCATAAACCACCGTTATTTGAGATTATAAACTGAGATTATTGAGATTGTAGTTATTTGAAATGTTGTATAATCACCCGATCGGTCATTTTTCTTTCTAGATTTTCATTCCCCTATTTAATACTTCCCGTATATGATTTTACTGTTTTATGACTTTGCGGGGATGGTTGGTTTGGTTTTGGAAGGGTTCGGGCTGAATTCGAAATACTTAGTTCCATAAGAATGGTCTAAGGTGACTAAGTTTGACTTGAGTCAACACTTTGAATGAACGACCTCGGAACCGGCATTTGAATGTTTCTATAGGTTCGTATGATAATTTTAGACTTGGGCGTATATTCAGATTGAGTTTCAGGTGAATCGAAAGCGTTTCGGTGCTTATTGTTGAAAGTTGGTGTCTTGAAGCTTTTAAAGTTTCTTAAATTTGGTTTGAAATGGACTTTGGTATTATCGATATCCGTTTAGGTTTTCGAGCCTCGAAATAAGTTTGTATTGTGAATTGTGCATAAAATTTAGCTTCATTCCGAGATGCTAAGTATAGTTCGTCGTGTTCGGAGCTTGTTGTAAGAGTTTGAAGTTCAAAGATTGGTTAATTTGATTTTGAGATACGATTATTGGTTTCGACATTGTTTTATATGTTCCGATACTTCGACGAGGTCCGAATTATGTTTATGAACTTGTTGGTTTATTTGGACGGGGTCTCGGGTGGCTCGAGTGTATTTCGGACCACCAGGAGTTAAGTCCAAAATGACAGATTTTCTGCTACTCGTTTCCTTCTTCGCGAATGCGGAGGGAGTCTCTCATTTGCGATGAAGAATTTGGGCTGGAGGCTTTTTGTGCTACGCGTCCGGGATAGTAGGATCGTGATCGTAGAGATTAGGGGTCAGTAGTCTGCGCGTTCGTGACTGTCTCCTCGTGTTCGCGTAGAAGGGGTTGGGCTAGGGGGAGGGGGCTATGTCGTCCGTCTTCGCGTTCACGAAGGGCTGACCATGTTCGCGAAGTGTTGATCAGGTTAACCTTCGTGATCGCGGAGGCCTGGTCGCGTTCAGGAAAAACCTTGGTGCACATTGACATCTTTTTACTTCGCGATCGCGAGGTGACTTTCGCGATCGTGAAGAAGGGGTCACTGGGCAAAAACTTTGTAAAAGTCGGGATTAAGCTTATTTTCTCATTCTTACACCTTGCTTGGCCGATGTGAGTTTAATGCATAGTTTACGGGTAGATTTTAACATAAAAATTGTGGACATTATGGAATTATGTTGAAAAACCTAGGGTTTGGTAAAGATAGGGTTAGACCACAAAATTGATTATGGAATTGAGTATAAATTATATATTTGAGTTCGTAAGGTCATGAGTAGCATTTATCTACGAAAGATTTTGGAATCCAGGCACGTGGCCTCAGGGGTAACATTTATGAACTTTCCGAATTTGGTTGAAAAATTACTCAAAAAGATAAATTATGAACTTTTAAGTATATATTAATTAGTTTGTAGGACTTTTAACTAGTTTCAGGTTGCTCGGCAGTATTTCGAGGCTACTAGTGCGGTTTGAGGGCCGAATAGAGGACTTGGGAGCAAAGGTAAGTCACTTGCCTAATCTTGTAAGAGAAAATTATCCCCGAGGTTCTCTAGTTGTTATTTGCTACTTGTTGCAGGTGCTATGTAAACACGAGGTGACGAGAATCCGTACGTAGCTAAAATCATATTTATGTCCGGGTAGATATAGGACTTTGCCATGCAATATTTGTACTATTTGAACTCAACTTGTTAGTTTAATTACTTAACTTTATAATTTATATTTAATTAGAGATTACTTTGGGCCGAGCTTCACTACCTTGAGTTTTTGTGGAATACTTAATTGTTAGTAAAAACCATTTTTCCTTTATGTGATCATCCTTGTGTAGTAACTGTTTGACCGTAGTTCAAAGAATTTCTCTATTCTCGTAGATTGGACCGTACACCTCAGCAACGCTATGAATTAGCATTATGGATCGGGCCGTATGACCTCGGTAGCATATTTGAGATGCATCTATGGTTCGTGCCGATCGACCCTCGGTAGTGTACATGATTATTATGGATCGGACCGTACGACTTCGGCATAACCCGTGTGTAATAATCGTTAGGAGTCCGAAAATACATGAGAGTTTTCTTTGATTCGAGACTTGGTGTTTATTTGATATTTCTTATCTGTTTGAGATAAAATATGATATTTGAGGATTTCAAACTGTCATTATGTTGAAGGATCATGTTATTTACCATTTCTTTCCATTATTACTATTGTATTTTATGTCTACTTACAATACATGTACTTTATTTATTGGACCACTAGTAAGTGTCAATGTCGATCCCTCGTCACTACTTCTTCGAGATTAGACAAGATACTTAGTAGGTAAGTGTTGATTTACATACTCATGCTACACACTAATTGTGCATGTACTGGGCAAGTACATTTGGTGGCTACTCGGGCGTGCATCCCCACTATCCGAAAACTTAGTGGTGAGATGTTGTCCATGCTCCGATCTGTAGCACCCGGAGTCTCCTTCCTGTTGCATTTACATTTCTGTCTATTTCATTTCAAATCGTAGCTATAATGGGTTGTATATTCTACTATATTGCTCGTGCACTTGTGTAACGACCCGGCCAGTCGTTTTGAGTATTATAATCCCGTTTCCCCGTTTACTACTCAAATTTTGAATTACAGTTATTATTTGGCTAGCCGGGGTAATTAGTTTGGGTTCAGTGCGATTTTTAAATGATATGGAGCGCTTAGTTCCAAGGTTTAGAATTTAAGTTGAAAAGGTTTACCGGATGTTAACTTATGTGTAACGACCCCGGAGAAAGTTTGCTAAGGAAATTAAGGTTTGGTGGTGCCGAGGTAGATCAATTAGTACAAAGATTATAGAAATTTCTCGGACTTTTTGTGTTGAACAATGCATTGTTGTGTAAAGGAAATTTTTGTCGGAAAAGGGTCATTTCTGCGACCACTATGTGATCGCAGAATCACTTTGCGGACCACATAATGGTCGCAAAGTGGATCAGGTAAGGGGCGAGAATTGAGAAAAATCTGTGATGCACTATGCGACCGCAAACCTATTTTATGATGCATTATGCGACCGCAGAACTAGTATGTGGACCGCATAATGACTGCAGACCGGGTCAGCAATGCCCAACTTTGGAGGCCAAATTATGCGGCTGGTATGCGGACCGCATACCTATTATGCGATCGCATATGCGACCGCATATGTGACCGCATAATTGCGTCAGAGCTTCCATTCTTTCTTATTTTTGACTCGACCCAACTTCGATTTATAGCCCTTGAAGCTCATGTTTTAGCCAAAATTTGATATTTTAGAGAGAGATGAGAGCATTTTAGAGAGAGAAAGTGAAGACCTAGTCATTTATCCATCA
The DNA here is from genome assembly GCA_000715115.1 of Nicotiana otophora. Classification (NCBI taxonomy): domain Eukaryota; kingdom Viridiplantae; phylum Streptophyta; class Magnoliopsida; order Solanales; family Solanaceae; genus Nicotiana; species Nicotiana otophora. The sequence continues at coordinate 11,736 of AWOL01S0042940.1, forward strand.
ATTCTTGTTCAAGGTTTGAAGATTTCACAAGGATCTTGCTAGGGCTTCAAAGAGGTAAGAATCTTTCTCCTCAATTCTTCAATTTCGGGTTTGGAGTAAAGATAGGTAATTAATAGTATGATTCTTGGGTGTAAGAGTACTATGTATGCATACCAATAAGGTTGTGGAAGGATTGTTAAGTTCAAATGGGTAAGGATTTGGTTGAAAATGGTAGAAATCTTCATAGACTTTAATTGAAGATTTGAGGGTTGAGTTGATGTTGGATTTTGGTGAAATTTATATGGTTGGACTCGTGGTTGGATGGGCGTTCATATTCTGTAACTTTTGTCGGGTTCCGAGATATGGGCCTTACAGGCAATTTTTTTGAGTTAATTTCGGATTTTATTTGAAACATTAGTATTTCCTTATGGAATTAATTATAATAATTTGTATTGACTGAATCGAATTAATTGTGGCTAGATACGAGGCTTTCGGAGACCAATTCTCGTGGTAAGGGCATAGCGGAATAAATAATTACACGGGTTGAGGTAAGTAGCAATTATAAATATGGTCCTGAGTGTATGAAACCCCGAATTTTGGTATCATGTGATTATTTTGGAGGTGACGCACATGCTAGGTGACGGGCGTGTGGGTGTGCACCGAGGGGATTGTGACTTGGTCCGTCCCGGGAAAACTGTAAAGTTGAATAATTTATTGTTAGCTATATGATCTCTATGTGTTGAAGAAATTTGACTATAAATCATGTTAGAAATCATGCTTATGCTATGTTATAGTGCTGTTGAGACCCGTAGAGGTCACGTACTTGTTGAATTAATTGAAAATTGCTGTCTTGTACTCAGTCATGATTTTTCTCGCGTATTATACCTCAGTCTTTCTGGATATTTGGTGATATACTATGTTATCTTTGTTTAGGCTGATCTTTGGGATTTCTGAGAGCCCGCGAGACTTGAGAGGTTGAGGACTGATTAAGCCCGAGGGCCTGTCGGTGAGGCAAGGATATTATGGCACGTGAGTTGTCCGTGCAGGATATTAAAGCACGTGAGTTGTCCGTGCAGATTATGGTGCTTGGGCTATAGGAGCCCCTCCGGAGTCTGTACACACCCCCAGTGAGCGCGGGTACCCATTGAGTGTGAGTGCTGAGGGCTGAGAGCCGAGTGGTTGAGCTGAGTGACAGTTGCCTGAGAGGCTGCACTTGCTTTGCATTTGTTATTGCACTTGGTTGCTATCTGTCGTTGTTATGAAATCTCTGAAAGAATTAATATCCGGATTACTTGAAATGGAACTGTATAAAATTAATTTAACTTAAACTGCCGGATTTGAAAGCATGTCTATTATTTGCTGGAACTACTGAAAGTGAACTATGACTGTGTAGCTCGTCATTATCTTCAGTTCCTTAGTTATTATTATTACTTGCTGAGTTGGTTGTACTCATACTACACCCTGTACTTCGTGTGCAGATCCAGGTGTTCCTGAATATAGCAGGTGTTGATTATTTCGCGCAGTTGGTTTTCAGGATATTTTGAGGTAGCTGCGGTGTTCCGTAGACCTTGTCTCTCCTTCTCTATCTCCTTGTTTACTATGTTTGGTCTCAGACTATTATAGACAGCATTTCCCAGACTTGTACTCATATTAAATGCTCATGCACTCAGTGACACCAGATTTTGAGAGTGTTGTATCGGAAATTGCTAGAATTTTTGGTATTGTATTAAACGTTATATTTTTTTTTATTTAAAGGAAATCATGGGTTATTGATGTTGTCAGCTTGCCTAATACTGAGATAGGTCCCATCACGACAACTTAGGATTTTGGGTCGTGACAACTTGTGACACCGAATTTTGGGTAGTTCTCGTAGATTATTATGGTTGTACATGATATTATCATCATTTTGTTTCATGTTTCCTTTACACTTTATACAATTATGGTCTTTTGCACTTAATTTCGTAGTTTGTTAATGTGATGACCCAAAATGTCATCTTTAAATTTAATAAGTAATTATCTGCTCTAAGACCTCGAAAAGTACCATTTATCATTCCTCGACTTAAGTGTGCAGTCCGTACTATTTTCCGGAAAGTTTTCATGTGAAAAATGGATTAAAATGTGAAATAGAGCTTGAAAACTCAACTGAGCTGACTTTGGTCAACATCTTTAGCAAACGGACCCGGATCAGTATTTTGACATTTTGGGTAGCTCCGTATCATGATTTGGGACTTGGGCGTATGCCCAGAATTTAATTTAGAGGTCCCTAGCTCAAATTATGAACATTTAATGGAACTAGCAATTTAAAGGCTAAAGATTCCAAGTTTGACTACGAGGTTGACTTTTTGATATCGGAACCGGAATCTGATTCTGGAAATTTGGACAGCTCCCTTATGTCATTTATGACTTGTGTGCCAAATTTGAAGTTATTCCGGATTCATTTAATATATTTTGGCACGAGGTTTGCAAATTAAAAAGTTTAAAAACTCAAAGTCCGAATCGAGGTGTGAATTATAATTTAGTTATTATTTAATATGATTTGAGACCCCGAGTAAGTCCGTATGATGTTATGGGACTTGTTGGGATATTGGGATAAGGTCCCGAGGGGCTCGGGTGAGTTTCGGATAGGCCACCGGATGTTTGGAACTTAGAATATTTTGCTGGTATAACTGAACTTGTTGCAGGCCTCTAATCTTGAAATTGCGAGATCAGGCATCGCATATGCGAACCAAGCAGGTATGGCAATTGCGAGATTTTTATCGCAATTGCGAAGAAAGCCTAGGTCAGCAGTTCTCGCAATTGCGAGTTTATCTTCGCAATTGCGAAGGGCTTATTGTCGCAAATGCGACATAATCTTCGCATTTGCTAAGGCAGCGGGATTGTGAAGGGCATCGCGATTGCGAGTGTTTCTTCGCATTTGCGAAGGTCAGGTCGCAATTGCGACACCTGCAGCTGAACAAAATGACTTTTGGACGGGATTTTTGATTCATTTCCCAAATCTTCAAAACCTAAAACCTCAAGAGGCGAATTTTGGGAGATTTTCACGGAAAAATATTGGGGTAAGTGTTCCTTATGATATATTGATTATATTTCATGATTTCATACTCATTTATATCATGCATCCGTGAATTTATGGAAGAAAAATCAGATTTTTATAAAATCTTCCTAAAACGAAAATTTTAGATTTGAAGGTCCATTTTGACATCGGAATTGGATAATATTTGTATGGTTGGACTCGTCTCAGAATGGGTGTTCGGATTTCGTAAGTTTTTTCGAGATTTGAGACGTGGGTTCCACTACCGAATATTTTAATAAATTTCGTATTTTTGTCCGAAAAAATTTATAAATTCATATGGAATTTATTTCTATGATACGTATTGAGCATATTGAATTGTTTGTGAATAGGTTTGAAGCTTTCAAAGACAAATTTAAAAGGAAAAGATGTGGTTGAATAATTGATTGGAATTTGCAAAGCGAGGTAAGTGTCGTGGTTAACCTTGACTTGAGGGAATAGAACCCTTAAATTATTTGTTATGTGAAATGCATGTGAACGACGTATAGGCGAGGTGACGAGTGTCTATACGTCGTCAAATTAATTATTTGTGTATTTACTTGAAAAATCATAAATTGTTTTAAATCATGAATTACATATCATAATAATTGTTTCTCTCCTATTCTTTGCCAAATATTAATTCTTGAATTCCTGCATTAATTGTTACATGCTACTTGAATTATGTGTCTTAATTGTTATTTGACATTTAGCATATTAAATATTAAACTACGTAGTTTCTCCCTGATTTCTATGATAATTTGCTATTTGACATTGTCTGTTTCATGATTAGATCATAATTATTGTATGCTTGTTGTCTTATAATTTCATATTAAATGTTGCATTTATTGGGGAAATTCCTTCTATAAGAATTGGTAAATGAATATAATGGAGGATCGGGTTGCACGCCACAACAGACTTATTAAAATTCTATATTGGAGGATCGGGTTGCACGCTGCAACAGACTTATTAAAAGTCTATATTGGCGGATCGGGTTGCACGCCGCAACAGAATTGATTAAAATGAATATATTGGAGGAGCGGGTTGCACGTCGCAACAGAATTGAATGTGAATATATTGTGAGAGCGGGTTGCACGCTGCAACTGAATTGATGGAAATGATAATTGTTATAACTGCTGAGTTGGCTTCAATTATTATAAATGAGTTACCTAATTTATTTCTATTATTGTTGTTGTTTTTAATATTATGTACAGGTAATGTAAGTGACCCGCCTTAGTCTTGTCGCTACTTCGTCGAGGTTAGGCTCAGCACTTGCCAGTACATGGGGTCAGTTGTACTGATACTACACTCTGCACTTCTTGTGCAGATTTTGGAGTTGGTCCCAGCGGCGTACCATAGACTTGCTCGGATTTCAGCTATTCAGAGGAGACTTGAGGTATAACTGCACGGCGTTCGCAGTTCGGAAGTCCCCGTCTACTTTACTTTAGCTGTGTGTTTGTTTTCAGACAGCTTTATTTTATTCATAACTTATTTGTATTTGTTATAGAAGCTCATGCACTTGTGACACCAATTCTGGGATAGTATTTAGACACCGTTGAATTTATAGATTATTCACTATATTTCAAACTTTCTGTCGCATATGTTCTTGGATTATTAAAAATTTAAAAATTGTTTAAAAATTTGTTAATATTATTCTAACGTTGCCTTGCCTAGAAAGTGAAGTGTTAGGCGCCATCACGGTCCGAAGGTGGGAATTTCGGGTCGTGACAGTTTGTATCAGAGCACTAGGTTACATAGGTCTCACGAGTCACAAGCAAGCTTAGTAGAGTTTGAAGGATCGGTACAGAGGCTTCTGTACTTATCTCTCAGAGGCTATGAAGTTTAGGAACAATATCACTTCTTTCTTATTCTGTCGTGCGATTTTATTCTATCATCGATTATTGAACCATTCTACTCTTATTCCCTCACAGATGGTGAGAACACATAATACTATGGCCAGCGGTTGAGGTCAAGGTCGAGGTCATGCTAGAGGCCAAGGCAGAGGCCGAGGTAGAGCTCAGTCCAGAGCTCGAGCAGCTTCACTTGTTGTGGAACCTCAGGTAGACCTTCAGGAGGAGGTCCCAGTTTAGAATATACCAGTTTGACCAGTTTAGGTCCCGGAAGGATTCATAACCACTCCAGTGCTTTAGGACGCTCTAGTCCGATTGGTGAGTCTTATGGAGGGTGTGGCCCAGAATGGTATATTTCTAGTGGCACCAGCCATCTCACGGACTGGGGGAAGAGCACAAACTCCCACTACTCCCGCTCCGGAGCAGATAGCTCCCCAGAATCAGGCTCCAGCAGCCCCGCCAGTTGGGGTAGTTCAGCCAGTTGTTGCGGCACAGATCGGTGATAGGCCCGCCATATCTTTTGAGGCCTTATTGAGACTGGATAAGATTACCAAGCTCTTTCCAGTTCAGTTTAGTGTTACACCTTTTGAGGACCCAGATGATTATCTTGAATGCTGCCATGAGGTGTTGCAGAACATGGGTATAGTTGAGACCAATGGGGTTGATTTTGCTGTATTTCAGATGACTGGTTCCGCCAAGAGGTGGTGGAGAGATTATATACTGACCCGACCAGTTAGATCGCCTGCACTTACATGGGTGCAATTCTCTCAGCTATTTCTGGAAAAGTTTCTCCCTATCACACTGAGAGAGGAATTCCGCAAGCAATTTGAGCGTTTACAGCAGGGCAGTATGACTGTTACTCAATGTGAGTCCCGTTTTGTGGATTTGGCCCGTCATGCTCTCCTTTTACTACCTACAGAGGGAGAGAGAGTGACGAGGTCTATCGAGGGGCTCACTCACCCTATCAGACTTCAAATAGCCAAGGAGACCGGAAGTGAGATTTCTTTTCAGGCGGCTGCTAATGTCACAAGTAGGATCGATATGGTTCTTGCACAGGAGAGAGGGCAGCGGTATGATAAGAGGCCTCGTTAGTTCGATGGTTTCAGTGGTGCCTCGTCTGGAGGCAGAGGTAATTTTGGTAGGGGTCATCCTCCCAGACCGTTTCATTCAGCACTTCATGCATCTCCCGGTGCTTCAAGGAGTCACGATCCTATTATGCCTTACTCTGTGCTGCCAGTATTTAGTGCACATTCAGCTCTTATCAGTGCACCACCACTCTAGAGTTACTACATTGGTTATCCGGCCCATTTGGGTCAGCTTCAGCTTCAGCAGCCACAACATCAGGATGAGTGCTATGAGTGTGGGAACATTGGTCACATCAGGAGGTATTGCCCTAGATTGGCGAGTAACAGATCTCGACAAGATTCTCGTGCTAGCATACCGGCACCGGTTGCTTCACCGCCTACTCAGCCAGCTAGAGGTAGGGGTCAGGAAGCTAGAGGTGGAGGTCAGGCTGTTAGAGGTGGAGGTCAGGCCATTAGAGGTGCAGGTCAGACCGTAAGAAGTGGAGGCCAGCCAATCAGCGGTCGTCCTAGGGACGCAGTTCAGAGTGGTGGGGCCCAACTCCGATTTTATGCTTTTCTAGCTAGGCCTGAGGCCGAGTCATCTGATGCTGTGATCACATGTATTATTCCAGTTTGCCATAGAGATGCTTTAGTTCTATTTGAACTAGGATCTACTTATTCCTGTGTGACCTCGTATTTTGCTTCATATTTGGTTGTGCCTTGTGATTCTCTGAGTGCTTCTATGTGTGTATCTACACCGTTGGGAGACTCTGTTGTAGTAGATCATGTCTATCGTTCGTGTGTGGTTACTATTGGTAATCTTAAGACTAGTGTGGATCTTTTACTTCTTGATATGGTAGATTTTGAAGTCATCTTGGGTATGGATTGGCTGTCCCCTTATCATGCAATATTGGATTGTCATGCCTACACAATGACCCTAGCTATGCCGGGGTTACCTTGGTTAGAGTGGAAAGGAACTCCTGGTCATTCTTCCAGCAGGGTTATTTTTTATATGAAAGCTCGGCGTATGGTAGAGAAAGGGTGTCTAGCCTATTTGGCTTACATTCGCGATCCCATTGCGGATGTCCCTTCTATGGACTCAGTACAAGTTGTTCGTGAATTTCTAAAAGTATTTCTTGCTGATTTGCCGGGGATGCCACACGACAGAGATATTGACTTCTGTATTGATTTGGCTTCGTGCACTCAACCCATTTCTATTCCACCATACCGTATGGCCCCACCAGAGTTGAAAGAATTGAAAGAGCAGTTAGAAGACTTGCTTGATTAGGGATTCATTAGACCCAGCGTCTCGCCCTGGGGTGCACCAGTATTATTTGTAAAGAAGAAAAATGGCTATATACGGATGTGTATAGACTCTCGGCAGTTGAACAAGACCACTATCAAAAACAAATATCCGCTGCCAAGAATTGATGACTTATTTGATCTACTTCAGGGTGCCAAGGCATTTTCAAAGATCGATTTGAGGTCTGGTTACAATTAGTTGAAGATTAGGGCCTCTGATGTCCCTAAAACAGCTTTCCGAACTCGGTATGGGCATTACAAATTCCTAATGATGTCATTTGGGTTGAAAAATGCCCCAGCAACATTTATGGATTTGATGAATCGGGTGTTCAAGCCTTATTTGGATTTTTTTATGTATTCATTGATGATATCTTGATTTACTCCAGCAGTTGAGAGGAACATGAGCAGCATCTTTGAAGTGTGCTTCACACATTGAAGAATAATCAGTTATATGCCAAGTTTTCAAAATGTGAGTTTTGGTTAGACTCAGTTGCCTTGTTGAGAATGTTGTATCGGTAGAAGGCATAAATGTGGATCCTAAGAAGATTGAGGCTGTTCAGAATTGGCCTAGACCTACTTCAGTTACAGAGATCCGGAGTTTTCTAGGTTTAGCAGGTTATTATCATAGGTTTGTGGAAGGCTTTTCATCTATAGCAAACCCATTGACCAGATTGACCAAGAAAGGTGTCCCATTCAGATAGTCAGACGGGTGTGACACGAGCTTTCAGAAGCTCAAGACCGCTTTGACTACGGTGCCAGTGTTGGTATTACTCGTAGGTTCAGGATCATATACAGTATATTATGACGCATCTGACATTGGGTTTGGTGCAGTATTAATGCAAGATGGTAAAGTAATTGCATATGCGTCGCGGAAGTTGAAAGTTCACGAGAAGAATTATCCTGTTCAAGACTTAGAATTGGCAGCCATTGTTCATGCACTGAAGATTTGGAGGCATTACCTCTACGGTGTCTCGTGTGAGGTATTTACTGATCATCGTAGCCTTCAGTATCTGTTCAAACAAAAAGATCTTAATTTGAGGCAGAGAAGATGGTTGGAGTTGTTGAAAGACTATGATATCACCATTTTGTATCACCCCGGAAAGGC
>AWOL01S0042940.1:20175-35298 GCA_000715115.1 Nicotiana otophora
TGTTCATGACTTAGAATTGGCAGCCATTGTTCATGCACTGAAGATTTGGAGGCATTACCTCTACGGTGTCTCGTGTGAGGTATTTACTGATCATCGTAGCCTTCAGTATCTGTTCAAACAAAAAGATCTTAATTTGAGGCAGAGAAGATGGTTGGAGTTGTTGAAAGACTATGATATCACCATTTTGTATCACCCCGAAAAGGCCAATGTGGTGGCCAATGCTTTGAGTAGAAAGGCTGGAGTATGGGAAGTCTTGCGTATATTCCAGTTGGTGAGAGGCCTTTAGCTGCAGATGTTCATATTTTGGCTAATCAGTTCGTGAGGTTAGATGTTTCAGAAACCAGTCGGGTTCTATCTTGTACAGTCGCTCGGTCTTCTTTATATGAGCGCACCAGAGAGAGGCAGTATGATGATCCTCACTTACTTGTCCTTAAGGATACAGTACGACACGGTGATGCTAAATAGGTTGCTGTGGGGGAAGATGGGGTTCTGCGAATGCAAGGTCGTATTTGTGTGCTTAATATGGATGGGATTGGGGAATTAATTCTTGAAGAAGCACACAGTTCTAGGTATTCTATTCATCCAGGTACCGCCAAAATGTATCAAGATTTGCTGCAACATTATTGGTGGAGGAGAATGAAAAAGGATATAGGTGCACATGTAGCTCGGTGTTTGAATTGCCAGCAAGTTAAGTACGAGCATCAGAGACTTGGTAGTTTGCTTCAGAAGTTAGAAATTCCTGAGTGGAAGTGGGAGTGTATCACTATGGATTTTGTTGTTGGGCTCCCACTGACTCAGAGAAAATTTGATGCAGTTTGGGTCATTATGGACAGGTTGACCAAGTCAGCACATTTCATTCCAGCGGCAGTTACCTATTCTTCAGAGAGGTTAGCTGAAATTTACATTCGTGAGATTGTCCGCCTTCACGGTGTGCCCGTGTCTATTATTTCAGATCGAGGTACGCAGTTTACCTCACATTTCTNGTCTATTGTTTCAGATCGAAGTACACAGTTTACCTCACATTTCTGGAGGGCTGTACAACGTGAGCTAAGCACGCGGGTGGAGTTGAGTACAACATTTCATCCACAGACAGATGGACTGTCAGAGCGCACTATTCAGATATTGGAAGATATGGTTCGCGCTTGTGTTATAGCCTTTGGAGGTTCTTGGGATCATTTCTTGCCACTTGCGGAGTTTGCTTATAATAATAGCTACCAGTCGAGCATTCAGATGGCTCCATATGAAGCGTTATACAGAAGGTGATGTCGATCTCCAGTTGGTTGGTTTGAATCGGGAGAGGCTTGGTTGTTGGGTTCCTATTTGGTACAGGATGCCTTGGATAAGGTCAAGATTATTCAGGATCGACTTCGCACAGCTCAGTCTAGGCAAAAGAGTTATGCCGACCGTAAAGTTCGTGATATTGCATTCATGGTTGGAGAAAGAATATTGCTCCGGGTTTCACCTATGAAAGGTGTAATGAGGTTCGGAAAGAAGGGCAAGTTGAGCCCTAGGTATATCGGACCCTTTGAAATTCTTGAAAGGGTGGGTGAAGTAGCCTACAGGCTTGCATTACCACCTAGTTTATCAGCGGTTCATCCGGTGTTCCATGTGTCTATGCTCCGAAAATATCATGGTGATCCGTCCCATGTGTTAGATTTTAGCTCAGTCCAATTGGACAAAGATTTGACTTACGAGGAGGAGCCGGTGGCTATTCAAGCCCGGCAGGTCCGACAGTTGAGGTCTAAGAGTTATCCTTCTGTTCAGGTGCAATAGAGAGGTCAGCCAATAGAGGCATCTACCTGGGAGTCCGAGTCAGACATACGGAGTAAATATCCACACCTTTTCTCCAGCTCAGGTACTTTTTCTAACTCCGTTTGAGGACGAACGTTTGTTTTTAGAGGTGGAGAATGTGATGACCCAAAATGTCATCTTTAAATTTAATAAGTAATTATGTGCTCTAAGACCTCGAAAAGCATCATTTATCATTCCTCGACTTATGTGCGCAGTTCGTACAATTTTTTGAAAAGTTTTCATGTGAAAAATGGATTAAAATGTGAAATAGAGCTTGAAAATGGATTAAAATGTGAAAAATGGATTAAAATGTGAAATAGCAAATGGACCCGGATCAGTTTTTTGTCAGTTCCAGTAGCTCCGTATCATGGTTTGGGACTTGGGCATATGCCCGGAATTTAATTTAGAGGTCCCTAGCTCAAATTATGAACATTTAATTGAACTAGCAACTTAAAGGCGAAAGATTCCAAGTTTGACCATGGGGTTGGCTTTTTGATATCGGAGCCGGAATCCGATTTTGGAAATTTGAACAGCTCTGTTGTGTCATTTATGACTTGTGTGCCAAATTTGAAGTCATTCTGGATTCATTTAATATATTTTGGCACGAGGTTTGCAAATTGAAAAGTTTAAAAACTCAAAGTCCGAATCGAGGTGTGAATTGCAATTTCGTTGTTATTTGAGACCCCGAGTAAGTCCGTATGATGTTATAGGACTTGTTGAGATATTTGGATTAGGTCCCGAGGGGCTCAGGTGAATTTCGGATAGGGCACGGGATGTTTTGAACTTAGAAAATTTTGTTGGTATAACTGAATCTATTGCAGGCCTCTGATCTCGCAATTGCGAGATCAAGTATCGCAAATGTGAACCAAGCAGGTATGGAAATTGCGAGATTTTTATCGCAATTGCGAAGAAAGCCTAGGCCAGCAGTTCTCGCAATTACGAGTTTATCCTCGCAATTGCGAAGGGCCGATTGTCGCAAATGCGACATAATCTTCGCATTTGCGAAGGCAGCGGGATTGTGAAGGGCATCGCAATTGCGAGTGTTTCTTCGCATTTGCGAAGTTCATGTCACAATTGCGACACCTGCAGCTGAACAAAATGACTTTTGGATAGGATTTTTGATTCATTTCCCAAATCTTCAAAACCTAAAACCTCAAGAGGCTAGTTTTGGGCGATGTTCACGGGAAAAGATTGGGGTAAGTGTTCCTTATCCTATATTGATTATATTTCATGATTTCATACTCATTTATATCATGAATCCGTGAATTTATGGAAGAAAAATCAGATTTTTATAAATTCTTCCAAAAACAAAAATTTAGGATTTGAAGGTACATTTCACATCGGAATTGGATAATTTTTGTATGGTTGGACTCGTCTAGGAATGGGTGTTCGGATTTCGTAAGCTTTTTTGAGATTTGAGACTGGGTCCCACTGCCGAATATTTAAATGAATTTCGGATTTTTATCCGAAATATTTTTAAATTCATATGGAATTAATTCCTATGATACGTATTGAGCGTATTGAATTGTTTGTGAATAGGTTTGAAGCTTTCGGAGACAAATTTAAAAGGAAATGCTGTGGTTGAATAATTGATTGGAATTTGCAAAGCGAGATAAGTGTCGTGGTTAACCTTAACTTGAGGGAATAGAAACCTTAAATTATTTGTTATGTGAAATACATGTGAACGATGTATAAGCGAGGTGACGAGTGTCTATACGTCGTCAAATTAATTATTTGTGTATTTACTTGAAAAATCATAAATTATTTTAAATCATGAATTAATTATCATAATAATTGTTTCTCTTCTATTCTTTATCAAATATTAATTCTTGAATTCATGCATTAATTGTTACATGCTACTTGAATTATGTGTCTAAATTATTATTTGACATTTAGCATATTAAATATAAAACTGCCTATTTTCTCCCTGATTTCTATGATAATTTGCTATTTGACATTGTCTGTTTCATGATTACATCATAATTATTATATGCTTGTTGTCTTATAATTTCATATTAAATGTTGCATTTATTGGGGAAATTCCTTCTATAAGAATTGGTAAATGAATATACTGGAGGATCGGGTTGCACGCCATAACAGACTTATTAAAAGTCTATATTGGAGGATCGGGTTGCATGACATAACAGACTTATTAAAAGCCTATATTGGAGGATAGGGTTGCACGCCGCAACAGAACCAAATGTGAATATATTGTGAGAGCGGGTTGCACGTTGCAACAGAATTGAATGTGAATATATTGTGAGAGCGGGTTGCACGTTGCAACAGAATTGAATGTGAATATATTGTGAGAGCGGGTTGTACGCTGCAACTGAATGATGGAAATGATAATTGGTTATGACTGCTGAGTTGACTTCAATTATTATAAATGAGTTACCTGATTTATTTCTATTATTGTTGTTGTTTCTAATATTGTGTACAGGTAATGTAAGTGACCCGCATTAGCCTCGTCGCTTCTTCGTCGAGGTTCGGCTCAGCACTTACCAGTACATGGAGTCGGTTGTACTGATACTACACTCTGCACTTCTTGTACAAATTTTGGAGTTGGTCCCAGCGGCGTACCGTAGACTTGCTCGGATTTCAGCTATTCAGAGGAGACTTGAGGTGTAACTGCACGACGTTCGCAGTTCTAAAGTCCCCGTCTGCTTTACTTTAGCTGTTTGTTTGTTTCCAGGCAGATTTATTTTATTCAGACCTTTATTTTTATTTATTCTAGAAGCTCGTGCACTTGTGACACCAATTCTGGGATAGTATTTAGACACTGTTGTATTAATGAATTATTCACTATATTTCAAACTTGCTTCCGCATGTGTTCTTGGATTATTAATAATTTAAAAATTATTTAAAAATTAGTTAATATTATTCTAATGTTGGCTCGCCTAGTAAGTGAAATGTTAAGCGCCATCACGGTACGAAGGTGGGAATTTTGGGCCGTGACAATTAAAATCCACGATTTCAAAAGTAACAAAATGTCACGACCCGAAATTTCCACCGACGGGACCGTGATGGCCCTCAACATTTTACTTGCCAGGCTAGCCAATGTTAGAGAATCATTAAACCAATTCCTTATTTCCATTCAGTAAATAACAATAATTAACTAAAATAAAATATAATAAGTGCGAAATATCATGAAACTGTGTTAGTTACTACCACCCGAATCTATTGTCACAATTCACGAGCATTCTAGAATTTTACTACAAGTAATAGTTTGAAAGAAATACAACCGTCTGAATGAAAGAAAATAGTAGGACATAAAAAAGATAGACGGGGAATTCAACGTTTGTGAACGCCGACAGAATGGGTATTCGAATTTCGTAAGTTTTTTCGAGATTTGAGACGTGGGTCCCACTGCTGAATATTTTAATAAATTTTGGATTTTTATGCGGAAAATTTATAAATTCATATGGAATTAATTCCTATGATTCGTATTGAGAATATTGAATTATTTGTGAATAGGTTTGAAGCTTTCGGAGACAAATTTAAAAGGAAATGCTCTGGTTGAATAATTGATTGAAATTTGCAAAGCGAGCTAAATGTCGTGGTTAACCTTGACTTGAGAGAATATAACCCTTAAATTATTTGTTATGTGAAATGCACGTGAACGACGTATAAGCGAGGTGACGAGTGTTTATACGTCGTCAAATAAATTATTTGTGTATTTACTTGAAAAATTATAAATTATTTTAAATCATGAATTATTTATCATAATAATTGTTTCTCTCCTATTCTTTACCAAATATTAATTCTTGAATTCCTGCATTAATTGTTACATGCTACTTGAATTATGTTTCTTAATTGTTATTTGATATTTAGCATATTAAATATTCAATAACCTATTTTCTCCCTGATTTCTATGATAATTTGCTATTTGACATTGTCTGTTTCATGATTACATCATAATTATTGTATGCCTGTTGTCTTATAATTTCTTATTAAATATTGCATTTATTGGGAAAATTCCTTCTATATGAATTGGTAAATGAATATACTGGAGGATCGGGTTGTACGCCGTAACAAACTTATTAAAAGTCTATATTGGAGGATCGGGTTACACGGCGCAACAGACTTATTAAAACTATATATTGGAAGATCGGGTTGCACGCTGCAACAGACTTATTAAAAGTATATATTGGAGGATCGGGCTGCACGCCACAATAGCATTGATTAAAATGAATATATTGGAGGAGCGGGTTGCATGCCGCAACAGAACCGAATGTGAATATATTGTGAGAGCGGGTTGCACGCTGCAACAGAATTGAATGTGAATATATTGTGAGAGGGTTGCACGCTGTAACTGAATTGATGGAAATGATAATTGGTTATGACTGCTGAGTTGGCTTCAATTATTGAAAATGAGTTACCTGATTTATTCTTGTTTCTAATATTGCGTATAGGTAATGTAAGTGACCCGCCTTAGCCTCGTCGCTACTTCGTCGAGGTTAGGCTCAGCACTTACCAGTACATGGGGTCGGTTGTACTGATACTACACTCTGCACTTCTTGTGCAGATTTGGGAGTTGGTCCCAGTGGCGTACCGTAGACTTTCTCGGATTTCAGCTATTCATAGAAGACTTGAGGTATAACTGCACGGCGTTCACAGTTTTGAAGTCCCCGTCTGCTTTACTTTAGCTGTGTGTTTGTTTCCAGACAGCTTTATTTTATTCAGACCTTTATTTGTATTTATTCTAGAAGCTCATGCACTTGTGACACCAATTCAAGGATAGTATTTAGACACCATTGCATTTATGGATTATTCACTATATTTCAAACTTGCTTTCGCATTTGTTCTTAGATTATTAATAATTTAAAAATTGGTTAATATTATTCTTACATTGGCTTGCCTAGCAAGTGAAATGTTAGGCGCCATCATGGTCCGAAGGTGAAAATTTAGAGCCGTGACAATTAAAATCCACGATTTTAAAAGTAACAAAATATCACGACCCGAAATTTCCACCGACGGGACCGTGATGGCGCCTAACATTTCACTTGCCAGGCAAGCCAACGTTAGAGAATTATTAAACCAATTCCTTATTTTCATTCAGTAAATAACAATAATTAACTAAAATAAAATATAATAAGTGCAGAATATCATTAAACTGTATTAATTACTACCACCCGCATATGGAGTCACAATTCACGAGCATTCTAGAATTTTACAAGCAATTGTGTGAAAGAAATACAACTGTCTGAATAAAAGAAAACAGTAGGACATAAAAAAAGATAGATTGGAACTTCAAGGTCTGTGAACGCCGACAAAACAGGTGTTCGGATTTCGTAAGGTTTTTAGAGATTTGAGACGTGGGTCCCACTACCGAATATTTTAATGAATTTTGGATTTTTATCAGGAAAATTTATAAATGCATATGGAATTAATTCCTATGGTTTGTATTGAGCATATTGAATTGTTTGTGAATATGTTTGAAGCTTTCAAAGACAAGTTTAAAAGGAAAAGCTGTGGTTGAATAATTGATTGGAATTTGCAAAGCGAGATAAGTGTCGTGGTTAACCTTGACTTGAGAGAATAGAACACTTAAATTATTTGTTACGTGAAATGCATGTGAACAATGTATAAGCGAGGTGACGAGAGTCTATACGTCGTCAAATTAATTATTTGTATATTTTCTTGAAAAATCATAAATTGTTTTGAATTATGCATTAATTATCATAATAATTGTTTCTCTCCTATTCTTTACCAAATATTAGTTCTTGAATTCCTGCACTAATTGTTACATGCTACTTGAATTATGTGTCTTAATTGTTATTTGACATTTAGCATATTAAATATTAAAATGTCTATTTTCTCCCTGATTTCTATGACAATTTGCTATTTGACATTGTTTGTTTCATGATTACATCATAATTATTGTATGCTTATTGTCTTATAATTTCATATTAAATATTGCATTTATTGGAAAAATTACTTCTATAAGAATTGGTAAATGAATATACTGGAGGATCGGGTTGCACGCCGCAACAGATATATTAAACGTCTATATTGGAGGATCGGGTTGCACGCCGCAACAGAATTGATTAAAATGAATATATTGGAGGAGCGGGTTGCACGGCCGCAACAGAACCGAATGTGAATATATTGTGAGAGCGGGTTGCACGCTGCAACAGAATTGAATGTGAATATATTGTGAGAGCGGGTTGCACGCTGCAACTGAATTGATAGAAATAATAATTGGTTATGACTGCTGAGTTGGCTTCAATTATTATAAATGCGTTACCAGATTTATTTCTATTATTGTTGTTGTTTCTAAAATTGTGTACAGGTAATGTAAGTGACCCGCCTTAGCCTCGTCGCTACTTCGTCGAGGTTAGGCTCAGCACTTACCAGTACATGGGGTCGGTTGTACTGATACTACACTCTGCACTTCTTTTGCAGATTTTGGAGTTGATCCTAGTGGCGTACCGTAGACTTTCTCGGATTTCAGCTATTCAGAGGATACTTGAGGTATAACTGCACGGCGTTCGCAGTTCTGAAGTCCCCGTCTGCTTTACTTTAGCTGTGTGTTTGATTCCAGACAACTTTATTTTATTCAGACCTTTATTTGTATTTATTCTAGAAGCTCGTGCCCTTGTGACACCAATTCCGGGATAGTATTTAGACACCATTGCAGTTATGGATTATTCACTATATTTCAAACTTGCTTCCGCATTTGTTCTTGGATTATTAATAATTTAAAAATTATTTAAAACTTTGTTAATATTATTCTAACGTTGGCGCGCCTAGCAAGTGAAATGTTAGGCGCCATCACGGTTCGAAGGTGGAAATTTCGGGCCGTGACAATTAAAATCCACGATTTCAAAAGATACAAATGTCACGAACCAAAATTTCCGCCGACGGGACCGTGATGGCGCCTAACATTTCACTTGCCAGGCAGGCCAGCATTAGAGAATTATTAAACCAATTCCTTATTTTCATTCAGTAAATAACAATAATTAACTAAAATAAAATATAATAAGTGCGAAATATTATGAAACTATATTAATTACTACCACCCGGATCTGGAGTCACAATTCACGAGCATTCTAGAATTTTACTACAAGTAATAGTCTGAAAGAAATACAACTGTCTGAATGAAAGAAAACAGTAGGACATAAAAAAAGATAGACGGGGACTTCAAGGTCTGTGAACGCCGACAGATCAACCTTGAGTCTCCGGACAGCAGACTAACGTCTCAAATCTTGGAAAAACTTACGAAATCCGAACACCCATTCCGAGACGAGTCCATATATACAATTGGTTTTGGAATCCGACGTCAATTCGAGGTCTAAATCTCCAAATTTCGAAATTCCTAAGTTCTACCCAAAAATCCTAATTTCACCATAAAAAGTCTAGATTCTATGTTAAAATCTTGTTATAAGATGTAGAAGATTGAAAACAAAGAGTTAGGAATCACTTACCTATGATTTGGGGAAGATTTGGTCTTTGGAAAATCGCCTCTTAAGGTTTAGGGTTAGAATAATTGAAGAATGAAATGAAAAATCCCGTCTAAGCCCCTTTTACTCAGCTGCAGGTGTCGCAATTGCGACTTGAGCTTCGCAAATGCGAAGCTTGCAATTGCGAAAGAACAATCACAATTGCGATGCCCTTCACAATTCTGCTGCCTTCGCAAATGCGAGGAAAGTATCGCATTTGCGACCACTGAACCTCGCAAATGCGAGTAAATGTTCGCATTTGCGAACATGCCCTTCTAGACTCTCTTCGCAATTGCGAAGAAAATATCGCCATTGCGAGAACATGCTGGCCCAGGCCTTCTTCACAATTGCGATAGATACCTCGCAATTGCCAGGCCTGTTTATTTCACATTTGCGAAGCCTGGTCTCGCAATTGCGAGATCAGAGGCCTGCAATAGGTTCAGTTATACCAGCAAAACTTTTCAAGTTTAAAACATCCCGTAGCCTATTCGAAACTCACCCGAGCCCTTAGGGCTCCAAACCGAACATGTCCACAAGTCTAAAAATATCGTACGGACTTGCTCGCATGATCAAATTGCTAAACTAATACCTAGAACTCTAAATTTAGCACCAATTCAAATGAAATTCTCAAGAACACTTTAAAACTTCTAATTTCTCAACTGGACGTCCGAATCACGTCAAATCAACTCCATTCCCACCAAATTTCATAGACATGCCTTAAATATCATAATGAACCTATACCGGACTCCGGAACCAAAATACGAACCCGATACTAACAATGCCAAATAACAACCAATTCTTAAAAACAAATAATTTTTAAACTTTTAATTTTCATCAAAAATTCATAACTCAAGCTTGAGACCTCCAAATTCGATTCCGGGCATACGCCCAGATCCCATATTTCGATACGGACCTACCAAGACCATCAAAGCACGGATCCGGGTCCTTTTATCAAAAATGTTGACTGAAGTCAGCTAAAATTAACTTTTAAGGCAAAAATTCTTATTTTCATTAATGTTCAACATAAAAGCTTTCCGAAAACCTCCCCGGACTGTGTACGTAAATCGAGAATGGTAGAAATATGATTTTTAAGGCTTAAGAGTGCATATTCGAGTTCTAAAAAAGTTGGTAGTTCACCGTTGGCTTGTCAAACAGCGACTTTGGGTGCCATCACGATCTATAATGAAAATTGGATCGTGACATATTGATTAGAGGCCGTGGCTAAAATTTAAGTCAATTTGGTGGAGATTTTGAAGTATAGTTTTAAATTTTGTATTGAAATTGAATTGCACTAGTGAAAAAGATGATTTTTTACTATATACCAAAATGATATATTGTATACTCTTTTTACAAATAATAATTAATGCAATAGAATACATTCAATTGCAACACCATACTATTATAATATACAATATAATGTAACAGTATACTGTTGAACGAAGGATACAAGATATCATTTTAATACATTCTATGCTATTTTGATGTAAAATATACAATTCAACAATATACTGATTATTAAAACAGCATA
Organism: Nicotiana otophora; assembly: GCA_000715115.1. Classification (NCBI taxonomy): domain Eukaryota; kingdom Viridiplantae; phylum Streptophyta; class Magnoliopsida; order Solanales; family Solanaceae; genus Nicotiana; species Nicotiana otophora. Next base: position 30,937 of record AWOL01S0042940.1, read on the forward strand.
CCCTTATAATATACAATATAATGTAACAATATACTATTATAATTGGATCCTTTTAGATTGTTTGAAATTTTCAGCTCCTTTTTAAATTTTAGACGAAATTTTTATGCTTTTTTCAAATGTTTTGTTAAATTATGTGTTTGATGGAGTTCAATGGAGATATTATTCACTGTATAAGAATTAGTTGTAGAAATAAATATAAAATAGTAATATGCATATGTGATATATTTATATACCGTTATACTACTGTGTAAAATATTATACAATAATATTAAACACTAATATGTTACTTTATTATACTGATATATGTTTTTTTTGTTACACTAATAATCTATTTTGATATACTCTATGTCAAAAATATTTGTAGTAATATACTAATTAAAAAAAGAGAAAAAATAAAAGAGAAAAGAATAAGAGAAAAAACGTATACTGTATAAGTTATTTTGTGATAGCTAACAAATAAAATAAAACAAATAAAATAAGGTATACTATGTTAGTTATATATATAAAAAAAGAGTAAACGAAGATTTACTATATAAGTTGTCTTCTTTATTGTAAAGGGAGAAAAAGTAAAAAAAATATAAGAAAGCGAAAAAGTGAATAGAATCAGATTATGGAGAAAATAGGAAACAAAGAAAAGATTTGAATAAAATTTAAAAGGGAGAAAAAGAAATAAAAAAATTAAAGGAGAAAAAAATATAAAAAGAAGATAAATCATACAACGAAAAAAAATGATGAAAAAGAAAAAGAAAAAGAAAAAGAAAAAGAAAAAGAAAGAAAAAAGAGAAAGAAAAAAAAGAAAAGAAGAAAACAGAAAGAAATACGGATCAACTGTCACAATATGAGAATATGAAAGTTGGGGATAAAGTAGGTATAAAGGGTAATAATTTAATGAGGATCATAGTAAATGGGAGAAAATAAATATTAATGGGTAAATAGTTTGAATTGTATAGGTATTTCTGAATTTTTTATTTAAATGACATGACCCAAAATTTCACCAAGTCGTGTTGACACCTAACTCAAATCTGCTAGGTAAGCCAACTAAATCTCACATAAGTCAAACTGAAGATCATCAATAAATATAGAAATAAGAATATAATTTAGCAACAACTACCCTGTCACGACCCAAAACCACCACAAGTTGTGATAACGCCTAAACTATTTACTAGGCAAGCCAATCATAAAACAACGAAATAAAATAATAATACCAGAATAAACGAGTCGAAAATTCAATAACTATAGCTAGAAACCGACTCAATACATAAAACCCCAAAATCTGGAAACACTGAGTCATGAGCTCTAACATATGAATACAAGTCTGACAATACAATACAATGTCTGAACCAAAGATTATAATAAAATAATAGAAATAAGACGTCAGAGACTGCGATCATGATGTAGCTCAACCTTGGGTGTCCACAGTAACATCTACAACTCGAAAAGGTCAGCTAGGTCCAACTCCCGGATTCGTACGATTAAGTACATAGTATAATATGAGTACAACCGAATTCATGTACTCAGCAAGTATCATAACTAATCTTAGTGAGGTATTAGCGAGAGTGGCTAAATGAGTACATGTAATCTAGGCATAGTGTACATGTAAGGACAATGGTGCATATGGAGAAGATATACATGTATAACAAGTCAAGATACACAGTTTAACATATAGAAAGGATATGTTCCATCTTTCAATCCATCAAGTGAAATATCATATAGAGAAGATATACAAAAAAAGAATCAGACACTCAATCTTTCATAATCTGCGAGTACGCATCAAGAAAAAAACATGAGAGGGTGTCCCTAGGGGGTGAATCCTTATTCACACACTGCACAGACAACTCACGTACTAAAATCATAACAACTCATGTGCTGCACGAACAACTCACGTGCCATAAACATAATCACTGCAAGAAGAACTCATGTGTTGTCAAACCAGTCCGTATTACAGAAAGCATACACAAGATTACATGTATAAGAACAAGGATATCAAATCACATACTTATGGACTATGGCAAATAACATGCTAAAGTATATACATCTGCAAAGTGTCTCGACCCGAAATTTTCACTCTCTGGACCTTGATAGCAGCTAAAATTTCATTTGCTAGAAAAGCCAATGTTAGCTATATTTATTAACTATTTTTAACAATTCAAATCAAATAATAACAATAAAACTGAATAGTTTGAAGTAGAGTGATAAACTAATAAATGATGTAATCCAAATATAACCCCAGAAACCGATGTCACGAATACATGAGCGTCTAGAATACTACAAATAAAACATAATTGTTTGAATCAAAATAAACAACTAAGATGACATAGAAGGTGACTTCAGGGCTGCGGACATTGTGCTGCTATACCTCAAGTCTCCACTAATAGCTGAATCTGGGCATTCTCGCTCAGCGCGCTTGTATCCACTACGGTATCTGCACAATAAGTGTAGAGTGTAGTATAAGTACAACTAGCACGACCCAAAATTTAACTAGTCGTGATGACACCTAACCCAATCCGCTAGGTAAGCCAATCTAACAATAATCCAACTTAAAGGAGATATACAGAGAAAACAATAATGAAAATATAAGTGAACTTTTATACAAAGAATCCCAAGGACTAGTAGTACAAATTATGAGCTTCTAATATTTAGAGTTTACAAAGCTAGTATGAAATAAATACATCATCTATTTGAAATGTACATAATAAGATATTTATAAATCTAAAGCTACCATAAACAAGAGGCAACTACAACCGGAATGCAGGTTCATCTTCAAAGCCAACTCCCACCATACACAACAATATCACCTCCAAATATCTGCACGCAAGGTGCATAAGTGTTGTATGAGTACAACTGGCCCCACGTACTCAATAAGTAACAAATCCAACATTAGATTGAAAGTAGTGATGAGCTTGGACAACGGTTAGAGTCTAACACCAACAGCCAAGAACAACTCGTAGCAATATAATAAAAATAGTATAAATAATACTCAAAGATATGATGCTTAACTCGTTCACAATTACGAAAAATAGGCATGCTTTTCATGTATAACAGTAAAATCTAAATTTTTCACCGAAGTCACCAAAATGTGAGTATGTCAGAAAAACTGTGATTTCTTTCCCAAAATCTTTTAACAACAGATAAGATGCTCCATTATCAGATAGCATGAGGAAAGTACATCTTTATGCCTACATATCAATGTGTATGAGGAATCATAAATGTCACAATACCGTATAGCATGAGGGAATGCATCTCTATGCCTTCATGCCAAGTATCCAAGTCAAACGTAATGTACTAGGTTAAACTCATGTGCTCATGCTCTCAGAGAATTCAACCTCACTCAACACTCTCAATCACTCAACACCTCCCAATCACTCAACACTCTCAATCACTCCGCACCTCCCAATCAGTCAACACTCTCAATTACTTAACACCTCCTAATCACTCGGCACTCGCACCCATTGGTACTTGCGCTCACTGCTGGTATGTCAGACTCCGGAGGGGCGGATCCTGCCCAAGCTCTAATATAATCCAATCATGGAATACATCAATAAAGCCATTTGCGACGTGCAGCCCGATCCAAAAAATATCACTCACAATCAGTCCCTTTGCCTCACTTAGTCATCAATCTCTCCAGTTTCTCGGGCTCACAAATCTCAAGCTAATCAGCACAAACAATGATAACATGATGTGACAACAACTGATAATAGAGACTGAGATATGATATGCAAATGAATGAATCTGACTGAGTATGTAATTGCAATTTAAGAAAATAACTCAACAACAGAAATGACCTCATTGGGTCCCAATAGAATCAGTATATAGCCTAAACATAATTTCTAACATGGATCACATTTCATTACTCTTACATGTAGGAATTTCATAGATAAAAACAAGATTTGATAACTACACAGTACCACAGAATCGACTGTGTCATAATGCACGCACGTTACCTCAACACCGAACACATAACACATGTATTTAGGGGTTCATACCCTCAACACCAAGTTTAGAAGTGTTACTTTCTCGAACAAGCAGAATCCAATACTGAGAAAGCCAAACAATACTCTAGAAATATCATCTCGCACGTACTAACCTCCGAACGGCTCAAAACTATCCAAAAGAAACTCAAGAACATCAAATAATGCCAAAGGAAACAAACCCAATCGATAAAGGTGGAATCTTTAATCAAAAATCCAAAGTCAATCAAAAGGTCGAACCCGGGCCTGCACCTCGGAACCTAACAAAACTTATAAAATCCGATAACTCATTCAATTACGAGTCCAACCATACTAATTTCATCTAATTCTGACTCCGAATTGTTGTTCAAAACTCAATTATTCACTTTAGAAAATGTTTTGATAACCCCTCCCC